>OX371288.1:0-15000 GCA_947310995.1 Yponomeuta cagnagella | reverse complement strand
GTAGGCGCGGCTGCGGGGGAAGAGGAGTGTCGGTATTGCGTTGGCCGCTCTCCCTGTCCTCCGCAGCCGTCGTGGCAGGCGCGGGGCCACGTTAATCGACCCGTCGCATTGGGACCAGGGCTGTCGGATACGGGTGCTATCCGACGCCCAGTGCTGGATGGTCTCGGGTGGTGGATGACGACGTGTCTGGTGTTCGGCACGTCGTCAATCTGGAGGGAGCGCAAGCTCCGAGGTGGGGTCCGGTCTGGACCGGCGCTGTCGGGGCCGCGGAGGAGTGCGAAAGCGTGCCCGTGGCCCCGACACCAAGCGCAGCGGAGGAACACCCCAGGGGTTTTAGTGGGTATACCGACCAGTGGCGGGAGTCCCACATAACCACCCGCCTGCCCACGAGGTGTGGTGGTATCCATAAAGGATTTCCCCTGGTAAAAAAAAAAAAAAAAAAAAAAAAAAAAAAAAAAAAAAAAAAAAAAAAAAAAAAGGTTAGGTTAGGTTAGGTTAGGTTAGGTTAGGTTAGGTTAGGTTAGGTTAGGTTAGGTTTTTTTTTTTTTTTATTGTACTCTGTTATCAGAGTCATTGTTATTCTTTTGAGAGAGTGGTTTACATTTATATAGTTTTTCTTGTTTGGGTTGTCAGGTGGTTGATTTAGTGCGACTTTGCTATTTGATACAAAGCGCGTTTTACATAAGAATTTGTTAGTAGGCAGTTTGTAAGATAATACAGTGATTAGTTAGAAGTTGGAGTGGTAAGTGAAAAAGGAGTTAAGTTAGTAAGAGAAATTAAGGTTATGAAGAGAGAATGAGTGTAGATATATGTACATTATTAATTTTTTTTTTTTTTTTTTTTTTTTTTTTTTTTTTTTTTTTTTTTTTTTTTTTTTTTTTCTTATTTATTATATTCTTTGAGGTTATTTACAATTATTGTTATTAAATGTACAAATGATAGAATTGCTCCTTCTTTGGCAAGAAGGGCGGAGATTGTGTAGGGTTCACTTATATTTAAATAAGCGCAGGTTTGCTCATGTCTGAGCCTCTCTGCACAGAACCGGGGGCACTCACGCAGCAAGTGGTCCATCGTTTGGACAATGTGCGCGTCGCAGTTGCACTTGTCGGTCGCGGATATCTTAAACCGATGAAGGTAATGTCGGTGATATCCGTGACCGGTGAGCACCTGTGTTAGTTGGAAGGAGTGCCCCACGGCTTTATAAAGCTCTTGAATGTGAGATAAGTCTGGGAGCCAACCTCGCGTGTAGGCCCCCTTGGATGAGTTAATGTATCTGTCATTGTGTATATGTTTGTGTAGAGATTTGGTGTTCTTTTTGACGTAGCTGATAGGGAACTTTGTATAAATTGGAGCTCGATGTGAGGAGGCAGCACTCTTAGCGGCCTCGTCCGCTGCTTCATTTCCAGCAAGGCCAGCATGTGCCTTCACCCACACGAACTCCACGGAACCAGAGTGTAGCCGCAAATGGTTGTGTATATTGGTGACAAACGAGTTGGTGGATTCTTTGTTCTCAAGCTCCTGTAAGGCCGAGTGACTGTCTGATAGGATGGTGACAGCAGGTATCTCGTTGTCGTATACCCACATGACGGCCCGCTCGATGGCAAGCAGCTCCGCCTGAAAGACGGTGCAGCTGTCATGTAGTTTCAGTTTCCGGATGATAGGTGAACTGTTGGGATTTTGAATGACATAAGCTGCACCGACCTTTCCGCTGTCCAGCTTACTGCCATCGGTGTAGATGCGGATCCGTTCTGGCGGGCATAAGTCGTCAATCTCTTGCTCAGTGTACACCTTGCTGAACTCTATTGCTGTCCATTCAGCCGGATGTGGTAGATCTTGGGGGGGTGTTGGTCGCTGCAGTTCGATATCTGAAGGAAGGTATGGGCAGTGTCCCGAAAGCTTAGTACGCTCAGTAACACACACCTCCTTAACCTTCAGATCCAAGGGCGTGAATTGAGCCAGAGCGATTGCTGCGTTGGTGGAGATGGTGCGAAAGCCTTTTATTGTTTTAATAGCAAAGCCACGTTGTAGGGAAAGCAGTTTATTATACACTTTTTTGAACTTTACAGCATCGCCCCATATGCCAGCTGCGTAAGTTACTATTGGCTGTATGACTTGATTGTAGATGGTGGAGATGTTGTCACTGTGAACGCCCCAAGTGGGGCGTACGAACTTGCAAAGGGTCCGGTAGATCTTGAGTGATTTACAGGTGATGTATTCTGCATGTTTAACAAAAGTTAGGTTTTGATCCAGTATTAAGCCGAGGAGTTTAATTTCAGGCACGAATGTTAAAAGTTGACCGCGGTGGATGATTTTAGCCTTGCGTGCACTTGGGGTAAATCCGATGAGCTGCGTTTTGGAAGGTCCAAATGCCAGCTTAGCGTCTTCCCCCCAAGATGTTATAGTTTCTAGGGCGCCATTAGCAACACTCTCCAGATCTGGTATATTATCTGCAGTGCACACGAGGAGAACGTCATCCGCGTATGCCTGCAGTCGACAGCTGGGTGGAAGATCCGCCTCGAAAAGTTCGTCGAGGATGATGTTCCATAAGCTCGGTCCACAGACCGAGCCCTGGACACATCCTCGAGTCATAGTTTTGGATGAAGTTGCGTCTGCGTAGTTTAAGGTGACCTGTCTATTCTCTAGATAGTTGCGGATGAGGCAGTACAGGTTTTTGGGGCAGTTCACGGCCTGGAGTCGCTGAAGGAGTTTTGGCCACCATGCGTTATCAAACGCCCCCTTGATGTCCAAAGACACTGCAGCTACAAGCTTCCTGTCATCACGGGCGGCTTTTATGGTCGATACTGCGTGGTTCAGGGCGTCAACTGTAGAAGTCTGTGCTTTGAAGCCGTACTGATTGGGATTATGGTGTCCGGTAACGTTTAAGTGGTGGGTTAATCTCCTAGTGACCAGTTTCTCCATTAGTTTCCCGAACACACTGATAAGTCCAATGGGTCGGTAGGCTGACGCATCCGTATAGTTATCCTTGTTTGGCTTGGGGACCGTTATTGCCTGAGCCATTTTCCAGTAAGTCGGAAAGAATGCCAAAACTAAGCAGCGATTTATGAGTCGGGTAATGAGTTCCGAGTAGGTGGAGCAAAACTCTGAGACAATGTCCGCAGTAAGATGGTCTGGTCCAGGTGCCTTATTTGGATTCATACTCTGAGCGCAGGATATTATTTCAGTCGCTACAAATGGTGTGTCGTCCGGGGTGTCAGGGGTGAGTTTACTAAGTTCTCTGGTTGTTCTATGGGATTCTGTGATGTCAGGTGTGTCGTCGTTGTAAAATTTTTGAAGAAGGCGTTCTGCTGTGTCTACGCTGTCAGTACTATGTACACCGTCGAAGGTCAGTGTGGTCGCCGGTTTAGGTGGAGGTGCATGGCTAAGAAGTCTATTTGTAAGCGACCATACATTCTCCTTGTGTTGAAGAGAGCAAAACTCACGAAAGTTTGTGGTTGAGGCCCTTTTGATGGCTTCCGCATAGGCAGCTTTTGCTTCGGCTCTTTCCTGTAGAATGGCGTCAAGCGGTTGGCCAGTACGTGCCATTCTCTGAATACGATGGTGAAGGCGGATGACTGTCTGCTTTAGTTCCTCTAGCTCCTCACTCCACCATGGATTGTATTTGTCTCTGTTAAGTTTTCTTGGTAGGACTTTGTTGCAGGTTTTCTGAATAGTGTTTGTTAGGGTTTTTACAAAGTTATCTATGTCATCCGGATTTAACGATTCTATGTCGACTTGTAACAGGTTGGTGTGTTCAACGTTATGTTGAAGTTTCTCAGTGAAATGTTCCCAGTTGGCGTTCTTGGTGGAGTAGAGGAACGTCGATTTCTTTTTGGCCTTTGTGACCTCTGACTGGTCATAAAGCAGCGTGAATTCAATAGCGCGATGGTCCGATGATGGGCATGCGTCAAGCCTGACCCGCCAGTCGTCAATCAGGGGAACCAGAGTGTCGGACACCATAGTGAGGTCGATGATAGAGGTCCTTCTAACGCCATGTGTGACCGTTTCAAATGTAGGAATTGTACCCGAGTTGCACAAGACTAAGCCGTTCGAGGTAATTAAATTGACGACAGCGTTGCCCCTGCGGCTCGCAGATGGCGACCCCCATAGAGGATGCCAGCCATTAAAATCGCCTCCAACAACGACGTCGGTGTCATAGTGGCTCTGTAGAAGAAGGTCAAGCTTTGAAACTGTGTTTGATTCGTCTGAGTCTGGTTCAACGTAAACGGAAGCAATAATTATTTTACGCTGTCTAATATTTAATTGAATAACGCTTAAGTTGGAGGAAGAATGTTCTGTCAGGCCCAGAGCGGCTCCGAGACCAGCCTTGACCAGTATGCAAGCTTTGACACGGGCTCCATTCGAGACTTGAAAGACTTCATAGCCTGGGATGTTACGGACTGTATTATTGTCTTTGTTAGTATAGGGCTCTGTGATGAGGGCAATTGGATAATCGTGCTTAACGAAAAACTGTATGAACTCGTGGTGCCACGCGTAAGAGCGGCCCACATTACACTGGAGAAATTTAATGTTGTTCGGGTTGGAGGTAGACGGAACTGGTGCGAAGTTACTCCCCATAGTCTGTGCGTGAACGGACAGCATTGTTCATGCTGATGAATCGGGGGCACGTAACAGACGTGGCGCTGTGGGCAGTATCTTTGCCGGAGACGTTTCGTTTTTCGTGGTGAGCGTTGCAGTTGTAGCAGGAGAGTTTGGAGGGGTCGTCCTTAACCGGGCATTCCTTATATGCGTGTTGAGTTGAGGAGCAGTGGGAGCAAGTGGAGGCGGTCTCCTTACACCATTTCTTAGTATGTCCGTATTGTAGACACCTATAACACTGCAGAACCGGGACGTAATTCTCAACGTGGACCCTCTGGTGGTCCACATTGAGCTTGCCAGCATCAATGATGGACCGCCAGAGAGCAGGGCTGGCGGTGTAAGCGGCATTGTAAAGCTTTGGGTTCCTGTTTCCGCGCTTGAATTTTAGTTGAAGGTCCTCAGGCGTGTTATTTTTGACACAGTCATTTTGAGTACGGAGGATGGTGGTGAGGGTCTCAGGTGTGATATCTCCATTCACTCCCTTTATCATGATCATTGGTTGAAGTTTTTTAGAGGGTTCTGCTTCAATCTCCGATGAGGGGCTTATCTTGTCAAGGGTTACCTGCATGTGTTCCGGTTTGTTGAACTCTACTCTAAGTTTATTGTGGGAAACTGGTTTGACATTGAGGGGGGCAAAATTGGTGTCACGGAAGGTAATGCTCTTCTGCCATGCAGAGATAGTTTCGGAGCTGTTAGTGGCATGTTTAGCAGACACGATGATGGACGGCTTGTAGGGAGGCGGGCGAAGTTGGATCGACGACACCGAGGGAGTCGAGGCGACCTTGGCGTATGATGGCTGACCTGTAGCAGCAGCAGGAGGCGGCGGAGGTGCTTGAATGATCGGCGTGGGTAACTTAATTGCCTTGATTTCCTCCCTGATGCACTCCCTAATGGTCGCCTTGATTTCCTCGGCGTTAGTAGGAGTGGCAGATGGTATTGGGGAAAGAGTCACGATCCGCTCGATTTTCTCAACGCTAGCGAGGATTTCAGACTTGATTTCCTTCTTGAGGTTCCCCGAGCGACCAACAGCATCCCGGATAACCCCAAGAAGGGCACCGATCTCCCCTCCCGAGTCCCTATTGGCTTGCGGCACCGGGGCGGTCGTTGCAAAAGCGGGCATTATAGCGGAGACAAGGTCTTGGGAGCCATATCTAAGCGGGGGCATCGAACCGGAGGAGTCCATATCATCGCTCGTCCTCAGACAGGATGTCGAGCCAAGCGGCGACCTCAGCATTCCGATAAAACGGCGTCAACAGCTAAAAATGTAGTTTTTACTTCTCCAGAAAAGACCTCAAGCTAAAGGTATCGACCAAGGGTCGGTGGGGCGGGGCGGCGGGGTGGGTGGCGGGCAAAAATCGGGGGTGTCCCGCGATGTCAGCGGTGGTGTTTTATATGAGAACGGGTGAGTTTCGGAAAAGCTATGGAGTAAAAATTTTGAAAAATGAGGAAAATTATGTGTTTTTATTTAATTACTCGAAAAATACTGAATCTAATCTTATTCTGTTTTCAGGGGCGGATAGCTGGGAGTGAGACGCTTACAAAAAGGTGCGGCACGAGCAGGTAAGTGAAATTTTCAGAATTAGTTTTTCGGTGATGTATGAAACTATTCTATCACTAAGGTAGACTTTTTGCTTGACGCTTAGTATGGAGTTCGACGAAATACTACCCTATCACCATAAAAGTGGTGTCTATCGACGCGGGGGTGTCCCGCGATGTCAGCGGTGGTGTTTTATATGAGAACGGGTGAGTTTCGGAAAAGCTATGGAGTAAAAATTTTGAAAAATGAGGAAAATTATGTGTTTTTATTTAATTACTCGAAAAATACTGAATCTAATCTTATTCTGTTTTCAGGGGCGGATAGCTGGGAGTGAGACGCTTACAAAAAGGTGCGGCACGAGCAGGTAAGTGAAATTTTCAGAATTAGTTTTTCGGTGATGTATGAAACTATTCTATCACTAAGGTAGACTTTTTGCTTGACGCTTAGTATGGAGTTCGACGAAATACTACCCTATCACCATAAAAGTGGTGTCTATCGACGCGGGGGTGTCCCGCGATGTCAGCGGTGGTGTTTTATATGAGAACGGGTGAGTTTCGGAAAAGCTATGGAGTAAAAATTTTGAAAAATGAGGAAAATTATGTGTTTTTATTTAATTACTCGAAAAATACTGAATCTAATCTTATTCTGTTTTCAGGGGCGGATAGCTGGGAGTGAGACGCTTACAAAAAGGTGCGGCACGAGCAGGTAAGTGAAATTTTCAGAATTAGTTTTTCGGTGATGTATGAAACTATTCTATCACTAAGGTAGACTTTTTGCTTGACGCTTAGTATGGAGTTCGACGAAATACTACCCTATCACCATAAAAGTGGTGTCTATCGACGCGGGGGTGTCCCGCGATGTCAGCGGTGGTGTTTTATATGAGAACGGGTGAGTTTCGGAAAAGCTATGGAGTAAAAATTTTGAAAAATGAGGAAAATTATGTGTTTTTATTTAATTACTCGAAAAATACTGAATCTAATCTTATTCTGTTTTCAGGGGCGGATAGCTGGGAGTGAGACGCTTACAAAAAGGTGCGGCACGAGCAGGTAAGTGAAATTTTCAGAATTAGTTTTTCGGTGATGTATGAAACTATTCTATCACTAAGGTAGACTTTTTGCTTGACGCTTAGTATGGAGTTCGACGAAATACTACCCTATCACCATAAAAGTGGTGTCTATCGACGCGGGGGTGTCCCGCGATGTCAGCGGTGGTGTTTTATATGAGAACGGGTGAGTTTCGGAAAAGCTATGGAGTAAAAATTTTGAAAAATGAGGAAAATTATGTGTTTTTATTTAATTACTCGAAAAATACTGAATCTAATCTTATTCTGTTTTCAGGGGCGGATAGCTGGGAGTGAGACGCTTACAAAAAGGTGCGGCACGAGCAGGTAAGTGAAATTTTCAGAATTAGTTTTTCGGTGATGTATGAAACTATTCTATCACTAAGGTAGACTTTTTGCTTGACGCTTAGTATGGAGTTCGACGAAATACTACCCTATCACCATAAAAGTGGTGTCTATCGACGCGGGGGTGTCCCGCGATGTCAGCGGTGGTGTTTTATATGAGAACGGGTGAGTTTCGGAAAAGCTATGGAGTAAAAATTTTGAAAAATGAGGAAAATTATGTGTTTTTATTTAATTACTCGAAAAATACTGAATCTAATCTTATTCTGTTTTCAGGGGCGGATAGCTGGGAGTGAGACGCTTACAAAAAGGTGCGGCACGAGCAGGTAAGTGAAATTTTCAGAATTAGTTTTTCGGTGATGTATGAAACTATTCTATCACTAAGGTAGACTTTTTGCTTGACGCTTAGTATGGAGTTCGACGAAATACTACCCTATCACCATAAAAGTGGTGTCTATCGACGCGGGGGTGTCCCGCGATGTCAGCGGTGGTGTTTTATATGAGAACGGGTGAGTTTCGGAAAAGCTATGGAGTAAAAATTTTGAAAAATGAGGAAAATTATGTGTTTTTATTTAATTACTCGAAAAATACTGAATCTAATCTTATTCTGTTTTCAGGGGCGGATAGCTGGGAGTGAGACGCTTACAAAAAGGTGCGGCACGAGCAGGTAAGTGAAATTTTCAGAATTAGTTTTTCGGTGATGTATGAAACTATTCTATCACTAAGGTAGACTTTTTGCTTGACGCTTAGTATGGAGTTCGACGAAATACTACCCTATCACCATAAAAGTGGTGTCTATCGACGCGGGGGTGTCCCGCGATGTCAGCGGTGGTGTTTTATATGAGAACGGGTGAGTTTCGGAAAAGCTATGGAGTAAAAATTTTGAAAAATGAGGAAAATTATGTGTTTTTATTTAATTACTCGAAAAATACTGAATCTAATCTTATTCTGTTTTCAGGGGCGGATAGCTGGGAGTGAGACGCTTACAAAAAGGTGCGGCACGAGCAGGTAAGTGAAATTTTCAGAATTAGTTTTTCGGTGATGTATGAAACTATTCTATCACTAAGGTAGACTTTTTGCTTGACGCTTAGTATGGAGTTCGACGAAATACTACCCTATCACCATAAAAGTGGTGTCTATCGACGCGGGGGTGTCCCGCGATGTCAGCGGTGGTGTTTTATATGAGAACGGGTGAGTTTCGGAAAAGCTATGGAGTAAAAATTTTGAAAAATGAGGAAAATTATGTGTTTTTATTTAATTACTCGAAAAATACTGAATCTAATCTTATTCTGTTTTCAGGGGCGGATAGCTGGGAGTGAGACGCTTACAAAAAGGTGCGGCACGAGCAGGTAAGTGAAATTTTCAGAATTAGTTTTTCGGTGATGTATGAAACTATTCTATCACTAAGGTAGACTTTTTGCTTGACGCTTAGTATGGAGTTCGACGAAATACTACCCTATCACCATAAAAGTGGTGTCTATCGACGCGGGGGTGTCCCGCGATGTCAGCGGTGGTGTTTTATATGAGAACGGGTGAGTTTCGGAAAAGCTATGGAGTAAAAATTTTGAAAAATGAGGAAAATTATGTGTTTTTATTTAATTACTCGAAAAATACTGAATCTAATCTTATTCTGTTTTCAGGGGCGGATAGCTGGGAGTGAGACGCTTACAAAAAGGTGCGGCACGAGCAGGTAAGTGAAATTTTCAGAATTAGTTTTTCGGTGATGTATGAAACTATTCTATCACTAAGGTAGACTTTTTGCTTGACGCTTAGTATGGAGTTCGACGAAATACTACCCTATCACCATAAAAGTGGTGTCTATCGACGCGGGGGTGTCCCGCGATGTCAGCGGTGGTGTTTTATATGAGAACGGGTGAGTTTCGGAAAAGCTATGGAGTAAAAATTTTGAAAAATGAGGAAAATTATGTGTTTTTATTTAATTACTCGAAAAATACTGAATCTAATCTTATTCTGTTTTCAGGGGCGGATAGCTGGGAGTGAGACGCTTACAAAAAGGTGCGGCACGAGCAGGTAAGTGAAATTTTCAGAATTAGTTTTTCGGTGATGTATGAAACTATTCTATCACTAAGGTAGACTTTTTGCTTGACGCTTAGTATGGAGTTCGACGAAATACTACCCTATCACCATAAAAGTGGTGTCTATCGACGCGGGGGTGTCCCGCGATGTCAGCGGTGGTGTTTTATATGAGAACGGGTGAGTTTCGGAAAAGCTATGGAGTAAAAATTTTGAAAAATGAGGAAAATTATGTGTTTTTATTTAATTACTCGAAAAATACTGAATCTAATCTTATTCTGTTTTCAGGGGCGGATAGCTGGGAGTGAGACGCTTACAAAAAGGTGCGGCACGAGCAGGTAAGTGAAATTTTCAGAATTAGTTTTTCGGTGATGTATGAAACTATTCTATCACTAAGGTAGACTTTTTGCTTGACGCTTAGTATGGAGTTCGACGAAATACTACCCTATCACCATAAAAGTGGTGTCTATCGACGCGGGGGTGTCCCGCGATGTCAGCGGTGGTGTTTTATATGAGAACGGGTGAGTTTCGGAAAAGCTATGGAGTAAAAATTTTGAAAAATGAGGAAAATTATGTGTTTTTATTTAATTACTCGAAAAATACTGAATCTAATCTTATTCTGTTTTCAGGGGCGGATAGCTGGGAGTGAGACGCTTACAAAAAGGTGCGGCACGAGCAGGTAAGTGAAATTTTCAGAATTAGTTTTTCGGTGATGTATGAAACTATTCTATCACTAAGGTAGACTTTTTGCTTGACGCTTAGTATGGAGTTCGACGAAATACTACCCTATCACCATAAAAGTGGTGTCTATCGACGCGGGGGTGTCCCGCGATGTCAGCGGTGGTGTTTTATATGAGAACGGGTGAGTTTCGGAAAAGCTATGGAGTAAAAATTTTGAAAAATGAGGAAAATTATGTGTTTTTATTTAATTACTCGAAAAATACTGAATCTAATCTTATTCTGTTTTCAGGGGCGGATAGCTGGGAGTGAGACGCTTACAAAAAGGTGCGGCACGAGCAGGTAAGTGAAATTTTCAGAATTAGTTTTTCGGTGATGTATGAAACTATTCTATCACTAAGGTAGACTTTTTGCTTGACGCTTAGTATGGAGTTCGACGAAATACTACCCTATCACCATAAAAGTGGTGTCTATCGACGCGGGGGTGTCCCGCGATGTCAGCGGTGGTGTTTTATATGAGAACGGGTGAGTTTCGGAAAAGCTATGGAGTAAAAATTTTGAAAAATGAGGAAAATTATGTGTTTTTATTTAATTACTCGAAAAATACTGAATCTAATCTTATTCTGTTTTCAGGGGCGGATAGCTGGGAGTGAGACGCTTACAAAAAGGTGCGGCACGAGCAGGTAAGTGAAATTTTCAGAATTAGTTTTTCGGTGATGTATGAAACTATTCTATCACTAAGGTAGACTTTTTGCTTGACGCTTAGTATGGAGTTCGACGAAATACTACCCTATCACCATAAAAGTGGTGTCTATCGACGCGGGGGTGTCCCGCGATGTCAGCGGTGGTGTTTTATATGAGAACGGGTGAGTTTCGGAAAAGCTATGGAGTAAAAATTTTGAAAAATGAGGAAAATTATGTGTTTTTATTTAATTACTCGAAAAATACTGAATCTAATCTTATTCTGTTTTCAGGGGCGGATAGCTGGGAGTGAGACGCTTACAAAAAGGTGCGGCACGAGCAGGTAAGTGAAATTTTCAGAATTAGTTTTTCGGTGATGTATGAAACTATTCTATCACTAAGGTAGACTTTTTGCTTGACGCTTAGTATGGAGTTCGACGAAATACTACCCTATCACCATAAAAGTGGTGTCTATCGACGCGGGGGTGTCCCGCGATGTCAGCGGTGGTGTTTTATATGAGAACGGGTGAGTTTCGGAAAAGCTATGGAGTAAAAATTTTGAAAAATGAGGAAAATTATGTGTTTTTATTTAATTACTCGAAAAATACTGAATCTAATCTTATTCTGTTTTCAGGGGCGGATAGCTGGGAGTGAGACGCTTACAAAAAGGTGCGGCACGAGCAGGTAAGTGAAATTTTCAGAATTAGTTTTTCGGTGATGTATGAAACTATTCTATCACTAAGGTAGACTTTTTGCTTGACGCTTAGTATGGAGTTCGACGAAATACTACCCTATCACCATAAAAGTGGTGTCTATCGACGCGGGGGTGTCCCGCGATGTCAGCGGTGGTGTTTTATATGAGAACGGGTGAGTTTCGGAAAAGCTATGGAGTAAAAATTTTGAAAAATGAGGAAAATTATGTGTTTTTATTTAATTACTCGAAAAATACTGAATCTAATCTTATTCTGTTTTCAGGGGCGGATAGCTGGGAGTGAGACGCTTACAAAAAGGTGCGGCACGAGCAGGTAAGTGAAATTTTCAGAATTAGTTTTTCGGTGATGTATGAAACTATTCTATCACTAAGGTAGACTTTTTGCTTGACGCTTAGTATGGAGTTCGACGAAATACTACCCTATCACCATAAAAGTGGTGTCTATCGACGCGGGGGTGTCCCGCGATGTCAGCGGTGGTGTTTTATATGAGAACGGGTGAGTTTCGGAAAAGCTATGGAGTAAAAATTTTGAAAAATGAGGAAAATTATGTGTTTTTATTTAATTACTCGAAAAATACTGAATCTAATCTTATTCTGTTTTCAGGGGCGGATAGCTGGGAGTGAGACGCTTACAAAAAGGTGCGGCACGAGCAGGTAAGTGAAATTTTCAGAATTAGTTTTTCGGTGATGTATGAAACTATTCTATCACTAAGGTAGACTTTTTGCTTGACGCTTAGTATGGAGTTCGACGAAATACTACCCTATCACCATAAAAGTGGTGTCTATCGACGCGGGGGTGTCCCGCGATGTCAGCGGTGGTGTTTTATATGAGAACGGGTGAGTTTCGGAAAAGCTATGGAGTAAAAATTTTGAAAAATGAGGAAAATTATGTGTTTTTATTTAATTACTCGAAAAATACTGAATCTAATCTTATTCTGTTTTCAGGGGCGGATAGCTGGGAGTGAGACGCTTACAAAAAGGTGCGGCACGAGCAGGTAAGTGAAATTTTCAGAATTAGTTTTTCGGTGATGTATGAAACTATTCTATCACTAAGGTAGACTTTTTGCTTGACGCTTAGTATGGAGTTCGACGAAATACTACCCTATCACCATAAAAGTGGTGTCTATCGACGCGGGGGTGTCCCGCGATGTCAGCGGTGGTGTTTTATATGAGAACGGGTGAGTTTCGGAAAAGCTATGGAGTAAAAATTTTGAAAAATGAGGAAAATTATGTGTTTTTATTTAATTACTCGAAAAATACTGAATCTAATCTTATTCTGTTTTCAGGGGCGGATAGCTGGGAGTGAGACGCTTACAAAAAGGTGCGGCACGAGCAGGTAAGTGAAATTTTCAGAATTAGTTTTTCGGTGATGTATGAAACTATTCTATCACTAAGGTAGACTTTTTGCTTGACGCTTAGTATGGAGTTCGACGAAATACTACCCTATCACCATAAAAGTGGTGTCTATCGACGCGGGGGTGTCCCGCGATGTCAGCGGTGGTGTTTTATATGAGAACGGGTGAGTTTCGGAAAAGCTATGGAGTAAAAATTTTGAAAAATGAGGAAAATTATGTGTTTTTATTTAATTACTCGAAAAATACTGAATCTAATCTTATTCTGTTTTCAGGGGCGGATAGCTGGGAGTGAGACGCTTACAAAAAGGTGCGGCACGAGCAGGTAAGTGAAATTTTCAGAATTAGTTTTTCGGTGATGTATGAAACTATTCTATCACTAAGGTAGACTTTTTGCTTGACGCTTAGTATGGAGTTCGACGAAATACTACCCTATCACCATAAAAGTGGTGTCTATCGACGCGGGGGTGTCCCGCGATGTCAGCGGTGGTGTTTTATATGAGAACGGGTGAGTTTCGGAAAAGCTATGGAGTAAAAATTTTGAAAAATGAGGAAAATTATGTGTTTTTATTTAATTACTCGAAAAATACTGAATCTAATCTTATTCTGTTTTCAGGGGCGGATAGCTGGGAGTGAGACGCTTACAAAAAGGTGCGGCACGAGCAGGTAAGTGAAATTTTCAGAATTAGTTTTTCGGTGATGTATGAAACTATTCTATCACTAAGGTAGACTTTTTGCTTGACGCTTAGTATGGAGTTCGACGAAATACTACCCTATCACCATAAAAGTGGTGTCTATCGACGCGGGGGTGTCCCGCGATGTCAGCGGTGGTGTTTTATATGAGAACGGGTGAGTTTCGGAAAAGCTATGGAGTAAAAATTTTGAAAAATGAGGAAAATTATGTGTTTTTATTTAATTACTCGAAAAATACTGAATCTAATCTTATTCTGTTTTCAGGGGCGGATAGCTGGGAGTGAGACGCTTACAAAAAGGTGCGGCACGAGCAGGTAAGTGAAATTTTCAGAATTAGTTTTTCGGTGATGTATGAAACTATTCTATCACTAAGGTAGACTTTTTGCTTGACGCTTAGTATGGAGTTCGACGAAATACTACCCTATCACCATAAAAGTGGTGTCTATCGACGCGGGGGTGTCCCGCGATGTCAGCGGTGGTGTTTTATATGAGAACGGGTGAGTTTCGGAAAAGCTATGGAGTAAAAATTTTGAAAAATGAGGAAAATTATGTGTTTTTATTTAATTACTCGAAAAATACTGAATCTAATCTTATTCTGTTTTCAGGGGCGGATAGCTGGGAGTGAGACGCTTACAAAAAGGTGCGGCACGAGCAGGTAAGTGAAATTTTCAGAATTAGTTTTTCGGTGATGTATGAAACTATTCTATCACTAAGGTAGACTTTTTGCTTGACGCTTAGTATGGAGTTCGACGAAATACTACCCTATCACCATAAAAGTGGTGTCTATCGACGCGGGGGTGTCCCGCGATGTCAGCGGTGGTGTTTTATATGAGAACGGGTGAGTTTCGGAAAAGCTATGGAGTAAAAATTTTGAAAAATGAGGAAAATTATGTGTTTTTATTTAATTACTCGAAAAATACTGAATCTAATCTTATTCTGTTTTCAGGGGCGGATAGCTGGGAGTGAGACGCTTACAAAAAGGGTGCGGCACGAGCAGGTAAGTGAAATTTTCAGAATTAGTTTTTCGGTGATGTATGAAACTATTCTATCACTAAGGTAGACTTTTTGCTTGACGCTTAGTATGGAGTTCGACGAAATACTACCCTATCACCATAAAAGTGGTGTCTATCGACGCGGGGGTGTCCCGCGATGTCAGCGGTGGTGTTTTATATGAGAACGGGTGAGTTTCGGAAAAGCTATGGAGTAAAAATTTTGAAAAATGAGGAAAATTATGTGTTTTTATTTAATTACTCGAAAAATACTGAATCTAATCTTATTCTGTTTTCAGGGGCGGATAGCTGGGAGTGAGACGCTT
>OX371287.1:17914809-17918768 GCA_947310995.1 Yponomeuta cagnagella | reverse complement strand
GACCTACAGGGGAGACAGGCTCTGCACAAGCATAGTAGATGTAACTGCTTGCAGCCTGTCCTTGCTGGGCAAAATCGAGGAGTGGAGTGTGAATAGAAGTCTCACAACATCAGACCACAACGCAATTACCTTCAGTCTGAGACTAGAGAAGGGCCTGGAACCCCTAAGGCCAATCTCTACACGCATCTACAACACCAAGAAGGCAAAATGGTCCGACTTCAATACACACTTCACCTCTGGATTAGCCGAAAACAGCATCACCGTGACCAGGGTGTCGGAAGTGCGAGACCTGGAGGGTCTGGAAGAAATACTAACATCCTACACAGAAACCATCCGTAAAGCTTGCGAAAAAGCAATACCCAAGCTAGGCGCATGGAAAGGTGACGCGGGACCCCCGTGGTGGTCGCCTGCCCTGGACAACTTAAAAAAGGACGTTCTGAGGAAAAAACGAAGAATTCGTAACGCAGCCCCATGCCGCAGGCAACAAACCGTGGACGAATACCTGCTGGTAAAAGAGGAGTACGTACGGAGAGCCACAGAAGCCGCCACACAAAGTTGGAAGGAGTTTTGCTCGACCCAGGACCGTGAGAGCATGTGGGACGGTATCTACAGAGTCATAAGGAAGACCGCCAGGAGATCAGACGACATGCTTCTGAGAAGCGCGGCCGGGGAAACGCTGAGCCCGGAACAGTCTGCGGAACTCCTGGCGAGAACGTTTTATCCCGATGACTCTGTGGAAACCGACACCGAATACCACACCATGCTCAGAGGACAAACAGTCGAGTGCAACCCGGCGAAAATACAAGGACTGTCGGCAGACGATCCCCCCTTCACACCCGCGGAGCTGGACATGGTCCTCAGGGGCGCGAACCCGAAAAAAGCTCCCGGGCCGGATGGACTGACTGCCGACATATGCACAGCCGCCATCCGCTGCAATGCAGAAGTGTTCCTGGCACTGGCAAATAAATGCCTATCGCTGTCGCACTTCCCAAGGCAGTGGAAAATCGCTCACGTGTGCATCCTGCGTAAGCCGG
The DNA here is from genome assembly GCA_947310995.1 of Yponomeuta cagnagella. Taxonomy (NCBI): domain Eukaryota; kingdom Metazoa; phylum Arthropoda; class Insecta; order Lepidoptera; family Yponomeutidae; genus Yponomeuta; species Yponomeuta cagnagella. Next base: position 17,917,734 of record OX371287.1, on the reverse strand, counting down.
GTAAGGAGGACTACACGCACCCCAAGTCCTACAGGCCAATTGGCCTTCTATCGGTCCTTGGTAAAATCGTCGAGAAACTTCTCGTGTGCCGACTTCAGTGGCACTTCCTCCCGACTCTGAACGCGACCCAGTACGGTTTCATGCCACAACGCGGAACCGAGGACGCCCTCTATGACCTATTAGCCCACATACGGACAGAAGTGAAATCTAAAAAGGTTGTGCTTCTGGTATCGCTGGACATAGAGGGAGCCTTCGACAACGCATGGTGGCCCGCGCTAAAACAACGAATGATCACGAAGAACTGTCCAAAGAACCTCTACGCCTTGGTGGTATCATACTTAAGGGACCGCAAGATCAGGGTCAACTACGCCAGAGCGTCTAGTGAAAAGGAAACCACAAAAGGTTGTGTCCAGGGTAGCATTGCGGGACCGACATTCTGGAACCTAATCCTAGACCCACTCCTACAAAAAATGGCTAGTAAAGGGGTACACTGCCAAGCCTTCGCAGACGATGTGGTCCTGGTTTTCTCCGCTCACTCAGTCAGTACCCTTCAGCAAGCAGCCGACAAGACTCTTAAGGCCGTAGCGGAATGGGGTGTTGAAAACAAGTTGAAATTCGCCGCGCACAAGACAAACGCGATGGTGATCACAAAGAAACTTAAATACGACACCCCCATCATCCACATGTCAGGCAGCAGGATAGAGCTTGTCAAGGAGATCAAGCTGCTGGGTCTTATAATCGACTGCAAGCTCACTTTTAACGCGCACGTAACCGCCATTTGCAAAAAAGCCGCGGACATCTATAAACAGCTTGCGTGCGCGGCAAAGGTGACCTGGGGACTGAACGGAGAAATCATAAGGACTATATACGTGTCGGTGATAGAGCCAATTGTGCTGTATGCTGCAGGCGCATGGCATTCAGCTGCAGAGAAACTGATGGTAAGGAATCAGTTGGACTCGCTGCAGAGAGGCTTCGCGCAGAAGATCACCAAAGCATACCGCACGGTGTCTCTGACATCGGCATTAGTCTTGTCAGGCCAACTACCCCTAGACCTCAGGATCCTTGAAGCGGGAAAAATGTACGAAATAAAAAAGGGACACTCCGAGGACTTTATACCACCAGGCAGAGAGGTAGAACGCAGGGTAGGACCGACGCAAAATCCCCACCCGGCTCTACTCACAACAACCGAGTATGAGCGCCTCGACGACATGGACCCCGAAACCCTGAACAACCTAAATGTGGTGGGTGCACAAGTGTACACCGACGGCAGCAAAATAGAAGGGAAAGTCGGTGCTGCCCTTACAATGTGGGTTAACGGCAGGGAATCCAAGTACTCCACCTTTCGTCTAGAGCCTCACAACACTGTCTTCCAATCGGAAATGTATGCTCTCTACAGAGCCGTAAAAATGGTTAGAGACTCCAAGATGGGCACGGTTAACATCCTCAGCGACTCGAGATCTTCGCTGGACTTACTCAGGTGCCCATCGGTAACTCACCCTCTGGCTCTCGAGATAAAGAGATACATCCGAGAAATCCGGGAACAAGACAGAACAGTGAGGCTCTTCTGGCTGAGAGCCCACGTGGGAACGCCGGGGAACGAAAGAGCGGATGAACTGGCCAAAAAAGCTGCACTCACCAAGAAGACAGCTCCAGACTATGACAAGGTTCCCATATCCTTCGTCAGGAAACAGATACGAGAGGAAACAGTGAAAAAGTGGCAGATGCGCTACGAATCTTCCAGCACGGGCTCGGTCACAAAGGTATTTCTACCCACCGTCCAAATGGCAAGACGAGCACTGAAGGACATGGAACTAACACCCATGCATGTCCAGATCCTGACCGGCCACGGAGGATTCGCGGCGTATCTCCACCGCTTCCACGTCAAAGACAGTCCCTCTTGTATCTGCGATCCCGAACGCGACGAAACGATATGGCACGTGCTTCTGGAGTGTCCAAGATTTGGCCGGGAAAGGATGGAGCTGGAACTACAAATCCAGACCAAACTGGACCAGTCCACTCTGCCCACCATCATGGAGGACCCGGCCATCAGAACACCTTTCTTGGAGTTTGCGAGCAAAGCCGCCAGAATAGCCGCAAAGAGAAACAGCACATCTGCTGCCGCCGGTGACACAATCCCCCCCACCACAAGTGCCCCCACCGTCATCACAAACACCTCCACTACCGGAAATACAACCTTTAGCATAAGAACAACAACCGTTACAAATCAGGCCACGGACATCACGCAGAGTCGCGCTCGAAATCTCTTGGAGTGCGGAGAGCGCGGCGTGCCGAAAATAAGGGTAAGAAGCGTGGCTCTCTTCATGGACAACGACACCGAAACACTCGGTATAAGCTTTTGTCGTCTTGGCAGAAAGAGTGTTGCAATACCACCCGGCCTGGCTACCCTGCTGAAAGGGAGCACGTCCAAGACCAGCATGAAACTCCAAGTTTTCAACGCGCTACCCCAGTCGCAAGTAGCCGACCACCGGTTCCGCCTAGTGCAACACAAAAACAAAACAATAGCACTATTCGACTGGGGAGAGGAAACACCATTCGCGCAGGCATGCTCCGTGCTAACGAAACTTGGACGCAACACATGCTACGGCTCCCGAAAAATAAGCGTAGACGCAATGGTGCTTCAAATCGAAAAAGGAGAAGTCGCAGACCTTATGGGTTGTCTGAAAGCCTCAGAAAATCACGAGGTGGTAGTGTACGAGGACAGAGGAGAAAACTTAAGTTTTCTCAAAGAGCCGAAACACGACCAAGCGACTACATCCGCCGACAGTTGGGGGAACCCCATTCCCAACCCAAGCACCCAAAGCGGATCGGACCGCTTACAGCAAAGGGTGGCCGCCGAAAATGCAGCAGCCAAGGAACGTGGAAGTCCAGAGGAGACAGCTGGGGCGAGGGGGTTGATAAAAGCAT
>OX371287.1:17827309-17909809 GCA_947310995.1 Yponomeuta cagnagella | reverse complement strand
GAGCGGAGTACACAATCAAACCCGTTCGCCCACCACCAACCCTCCCCCCTGACCTTCGGAGAGTTTTAGTGGCGAAATCTTTTCAAGTGAAAAAGTGTTGTGTTTGTTTTGGTCATTTTATCCTGTCCGGCTGACCTATCCTAATAAGTGTGGTGTCCCTGAGTTGGGAATTGTGTCCCCAACACCCTTAAGTGTGTTACTTGCACAGGACAAGGCTGGAAACATCTTTTTAAATTTTTATTATTGAGGGTATTTTCTAAAAAATACCTTCCCAGCCGCTCACGCAGCATATCCAGTCCACCCGCACTGCAACCGGGAAGGGTTCCACCACCCCTATCCCTCTGATCATCCGGAGGAACGTCGGGCAGAGGACACATCTACTTTTTTTATACTTTGTTTACATTTAGTTTCTATTTTTAGACTTTGACATTGTTGCCCTTTTGCACTAGTTTTAAGTTTCACACTGCCCTATTGCACTAGTAAGTAAGTTTTACCCATTGACATCGCCCTATTGCGCTAGTTTTTAAGTTCCATTTTTAGACTTGGACATACCGGTTTTAACGGTTTTACCGGTATTACCGGTTTTTAACGGTTTCAATAATTGTTTTAAATTTAGATCTTTTGTGTGTTTTAGACTCGCCTTCCCCGCCCGGTCCGGAGTGGGCCCTGGAGTATATACTGACCGGCCCCCAATCGAAGAGACTTTAGATGGACACCAGGCCGCGCAAGTCTACGGCCACGGCGGAGGGCAGGAGCCGACCTCCTGCAGGGGGCGCCCTGTTGCGGGTGCCCACCAGGGGGCTCCGCGGGACCCCGCCAAACAAGGCTGTCATTTCCAAAAAGGCCCCCACTTTGGGGGCGGGTTCCGCGGAGCCCGTTTCCACCAACGTCGCGCCACCATCCGCATCGCCCCCGGATGTTAGGGCTGATCCGGGGGCCGTGGCGGCTTCCCCTGGCGGCGTCTCTCCGGCCCCCCTTTCGCCGCAAGCGGGGAGGCCGTCCTTGGGAGGGTCAATGACCGGAGCACTGGCCAATCTCCCAAGGATGGCCAATGATGTCATGCTGGCGGCGAAGGGGAGGTTGGAATCCTCGGGAAACCTAAAAAGGGAGACCAGGGAGTTTGTCGTGGACGCGCTCAGCGAGCTATACCAGATGGTGCTCAGGCTGAGCGAGTCCCGGCAGACTCTCAGCCTGAGGATGGAGGCCGCCAGGGCAGGATTCGCCGAGGACTTGGCCCGGCGGGAGGAGGCCCACGCTGCCAGCCTAGAAAAGTTGGCCGCGGGGTCGGTGCTACCCGCAATAGCAAGGGACCTGGGGGACGTCAAGAAAGACGTCCAGACGGTGCGGGACCTAATCTCCTACGATGTCATTGGGGGGCTGCGGGACAATGAGGCTGCACCGACTCCGGCGGCGCTTCTATCCCTCACCAAAGGGATGGAAGCGCTGGCGGAGAGGTGCGATAGCCTCAAATCGGAAATCAGCGGTGTGGCGGGGAGTTTCATTACTAAACCCAATGCGGAGTGGGCGGAGGAGGTAAGGGGGGAGTTTCGGGGGCTTCGCGAGCGGCTAGACAGTCAGCGGCCTGCGCCGCTCGCGGGGCCCGCTCCGGCCCCCGCCGTTGGCCCTCCCCGCCCCAATAACTGCCCCGCCACAGCCGCCGTCCCGCGGCCGCCCCGGCGGGATTGGGCCCCGTCCCGATCTTATGCACAAGTGGCTTCCTCGCCGCGCCACTCCGTGGTGGTGGCGTCGACCGACCCCAGTAAAACCGCAGATGCGACTATTGCGGAAATAAAGGGGAAGGTCGACGTCATCGCCCTTGGCATCGGCGTCAGCGCGGTGCGGAAGCTACGCAACAGTAAGGTGCTGCTCTCTTGCGACACCGACGAGGGCAGACAGGCATTTAAGAAGAAGCTGTCGGGGGCCGGCGGCCAATTTACAGTCACCGAGCCCGCCGACAAACGGCCCCTGATTCGCCTCGTCGGTGTCGCGAAAGACGTCCCTGACGAGCAGGTGATGGCCGCCATCGAGTCCCAGAATAAGGAACTGATGGCGGGCATCGCCCTCACCAGGGACGACGCCCGGGTCCTGAGGCGCACCAACGGGAGAAACGATGCGCATTGCAACGTCATCCTAGAGGTGACCCCTGATATCTGGCGGCGCATGGAGGGTGCGCGGGTAAGGCTCGGGTACCAGGTGGTGCTGGCGGTGGACCAGTCCCCACTGGTACAGTGCTACCGCTGCATGGGTTACGGGCATACGGCACGAGTCTGTCGTGCCGATGCCAGGTGTGGCCGATGCAGCGGGGAGCACCAGACCAGGGACTGTCCCCCGTCGGTGCGGGCTGGCGACCCGCGCTGCTGCCACTGTGCGAAAGTGCCAGGGGCAGAGTCCTCGCACCCTGCATTCGCCGCTGATTGTCCCGAGCGTCTTCGCTGGGACAGCATAGCACGACAGGCAATAAAGTACTGTTGATGCGGGCACCTTGGCACCCATACAGTCTCGGGGTGCACTGGGTGCTGGGGTGGCCGATAGTGGCCGGAGTCCCGCGGGGGGGCCTCCTGGGGCGCGGCGGGGCGCGATCCGGTTGATGCAAATCAACATTGGTCGTTGCCGCGCCGCGTTCCACGAGGCTATCCAGGTGGCCATCGAGGGTGGCTACTCGGCCGTACTGATCCAGGAACCTTACACTGGATCGGTGGGCCGAGTGGACACCCGGTATACCTGTATACAAAAGATGGCCACTAGGGACAAACCGGTCAAGTCGGCTATCCTAGTACTCGACCCGGCCCTCTCTGTCGTCCAGGACGCCACCACAGTCACGGAGAACGTCGTGGCGGTGGTGGTGGAGTGGGATCGGCAGAAGATCGGCCTGGTCTCGGTGTACCTCGAGGGAGACCAAGACCTCACCCCTTACCTTCGTGACATCCAGGCCTTCATGGACCGCATGGGCACCAGCGCGGTCCTTCTCGGCGGGGATATTAACGCCAAAAGCCTTTGGTGGGGCTGCGAACGCGAAGACCAGAGAGGTACTCTGTTCTCCGAGTTCGCAGCCCAGGTGGATCTGCAGGTTCTCAACGAGGGAAGAGCGCCGACCTTTTACATCTGGCGGGGGGACAAACTGTTTACTAGTATTGTAGACGTGACCCTCGCCACGTCGGCGCTCTTCCATCGAGTGAGGGGCTGGATGGTCCGTCCGGACCTCATCCCCTCCGCTCCCGATCATCGGGCGATTACGTTCGAGGTGGGGGTGGGGCCCGAGACGGAGCCGGACAGAGCCAGCGGATCCACCAGGCGTTACCACGCCGGGAAGGCTGACTGGGATACTTTTCGGGCCTCGTTCGTCGACCGTCTGGGAGACTGGACGGTCGAGGAAATCGAGGCCATCGAGACGCCCGGCGGTCTTGAGGAGGCCATTGGAAGGTACACAGCGGCAATTCACGGCGCGTGCGAGGATTCGATCCCTCTTCTGGCTCCACCAAAGGCACCCAAACGGGTGGTTTGGTGGAGCCATGAGTTACAGCTTAAAAAGCGAAAACTCATTACGCTGAGGGGTCGAATCCGGCACGCGAGTAGCCGCCGAAGGGACGGGGTGGTTGCGGAATATTTGGTGGCCAAGGAGGACTACAAGGCCGCCATTGAGGCGGCCAAGACCGCCAGCTGGGTAGAATTCTGCTCCAAGCAGCAGCATGAGAGCGTGTGGGACGGCATCTATAGGGTGCTAAGATGCGCCGCTCGTAGGAGGGAAGACACCCTCCTCAGCGGCGCGGATGGACGCGCCCTGGATGCCGTCGGTTCCACAGCTCTCATAGCTGATACATTCTTCCCAGCTGACGATCTTCAGTCCGAGTCTGATACTCATGCCCGTGTCAGGCAGGCAGTCGCCCGCATGGAGGATGAAGCCAGGGCCAAGCCGCGGGAGTTTATTCCCTTCTCCCAGCACGAGCTCTCGGGCGTCTTGAAGGGTATCCACCCTAAAAAGGCGCCCGGGGGGGACGGCCTCACGGCTGACATCTGCAGTGCGGCCATCAGGGCAAGAAATGATGTATTTGTTGCCCTGATGAACGCCTGCCTCTCTCTGGGATACTTCCCCAGGGACTGGAAGGCTGCGGTAGTCAAAATCCTGCCAAAGCCCAGCAGAGATGACTACTCGCAGCCGAAATCCTACAGGCCAATCGGGCTCCTGTCTGTCCTGGGGAAGATCCTAGAGAAGATGATGGCCGGGAGGCTTCTCTGGCAGCTCGGGGTGGGCGGAGGACTGAGCCCGCGCCAATATGGTTTTATGCCGCAGCGCAGCACGGAGGACGCTTTGTATGATGCTGTACAGCTCATAAGAGATCACGTCGGGCAGAAACGCATTGTCGGAGTCGTCTCCCTCGATATCGAGGGGGCTTTCGACAATGCGTGGTGGCCCGGAATAAAACACCAGATCTTGGCCACCGGATGCGACCAGTCTGTCTACCAACTTCTGTGCAGCTACCTGAGCGAAAGACAGGTCACAGTCAGGTACGCTGGGGCACAAGTAGACAGACCCACTTCGAAAGGTTGCATCCAAGGCTCGACGTGCGGTCCCTTGCTGTGGAACCTGTTACTGGACCCTTTGCTCCGGCGCGGTGGGGACCTTCGGGCTCACCTGCAGGCGTTCGCGGACGATATTTTAATTATCGCCGCGGCGCAGACTGTGGGTGAGCTCGAGGGCATCCTCAATGCCGCGCTGGACGCCGTGTCCGAGTGGGGAGAGGCGGCTAAGATGAGGTTCGCCGCTCGGAAGACCCAAGCTATGGTGGTCACCAGGAAGCGCGATGTAATCCCACCCAAGCTGAAGCTTGGAGGGGAGGACATCGCGTTCTCGGACGAGATCACCGTACTGGGTCTGACGATCGACAAGAACCTCAATTTTCTTAGTCACCTCAACAGGGTCTGCGGCAAAGCTATGGCTAGGTTCGGTATGGTGTCTAGAGCGGCCAGGGCGACTTGGGGCTTAAATGCCGATATCGTCCGGCTGCTCTACACTACCGTCATCGAGCCTACCATCCTCTACGCGGCCAACGTCTGGGCGCCTGTCGCGCAACGCGCGGGGGTCAGAGCCTTGCTCGACAGGGTGACCAGGGCCTTCGCGATCCGCATCGCGAAGGCCCACCGCACCACCTCCTACACAGCTGCCGTCCTCTTGGCGAGGATCCTCCCCCTCGACCTTAGGGCCGAGGAAGCTCTTCAGCTTTATGAGTTGAAGAGGGGGAGGCCCTTCGCCACGCTCCCGGGCCGGGAAGTCGAGCGCCGCTGCAGCCCGTTCACGCTGGCACACCCCGCTCTACGAACTTCAGTTGAGTTCGAGGAGGTGGCCAGCGTGGAGGAGCTCAGCAAGGTGCCCGACGATTGGGCCCGGGCCTATACGGACGGCAGCAAGATAGGGGGCAAAGTGGGCGGAGCGGTCACTCTGTGGAGAGATGGCGTTGAGGTCCGCACCAAGGGGTTCAGGCTGGAGGGATTCGCCTCCGTCTTCCAAGCGGAGATGGTGGCGATCTCCAAGGCTCTCGACCTCGTTGCCGCGGGTTCCGGTCCCGTCAGGGCGAGCGTCCTGAGCGACTCCAGATCTGCTCTGGAGTTGCTCAGGAACCCCTCGCCCACACACCAGCTGGCCGTGAAAATTCACGGCCAGCTGGCTGACATCCGGGAAAACGGGGGCCTGATCCGGTTTTACTGGATCAAGGCCCACGTCGGGATCCCCGGCAACGAGCGGGCTGACGAGTTGGCCAAGAGGGCGGCGTTGTCTCGCAAGGACGCGGCAGCCTATGACCCGTATCCCGTCTCACATGCAAAATTGCAGGTGAGACGGGAGACGGTGGCAAAGTGGCAGGCCCGCTATAGCGAGTCTGCCACAGGCCGCGTCACCTCACTGTTCTTCCCGGACGTCGCATCGGCCCACAAAGTCCTTGGCAAATACACCATGTGTAATGCCAAGGCGCAGCTCCTGACGGGGCACGGCGGCTTTCGAGCGTACCTCCACAGGTTCAAGCTCGCGGGGAGTCCGTCCTGCATTTGTGATGACGTGACTCCCGAAACGCTGGAGCACCTGCTGGAGGAGTGCCCCCGTTTTGGAGCTGCTCGGGCCGATTGCGACATTCTCCTGGGAGCGGCGGTGAGGTGCGAGGCTTTCGCCGCCTTTATGGCCGACTCCAAGAGTCGAGAAGTCTTCTTGCCCTTCGCCCTGGCAGTGACGAAAGCGGCTTGCAAGGCTAATGGGGGTCGGATTTAAACTTATTTTTATTTGTCATTTTAACTTTTATTTACATTTTAACTTTTACTCATCACTATTATTTTAATACCAGTTCCCACACATTTTTATTTTTCCAGACGCGCCGGGCGAGAGGAAGGCGATTGAATTTCTGTACAAACCTTTTTACTATTTACTTTATTTCACATTGACCCTTTATACATTTTAACATTTTAAATTGTATACATTTTTTTTTACCTTTTATGTTTTTAAACTTTTGACATTTTACATTTTAATATTTTGACTTTTAATGATGTAAGTTTATCCTTTTATTGTATAACTTTTATATTGGTACCCCGGCGCCTTGCTTGACTCTACTCACAGGAGTAGACAGAGACAAGGCGTCGGGGAATATAAATATAATTTTAAATTTTCATTATTTTACATTTTAGGATTTGACTCACTTTTAATTTAAGACAATTTTATCTGTATATTTCTAACTTTAAGTTTTATAATAAGACTTTTACATGTATAAATTTAATTATTATTTTAGCAATGACAATTTTATAAAACAGACTAAAGGTCGCCACAATATCAATAGTGGCGGAACCTTATAAAAAAAAAAAAAAAAAAAAAAAAAAAAAAACCTAACCTAACCTAACCTAACCTAACCTAACCTAACCTTTTTTTTTTTTTTTTTTTTTTTTTTTGACGGAGTGGAGAATGCATTTACGCATCCCCCTGGGTAAAACTCCAGGGGGTATGTGGGACTCGCTGCTCTCATCCCTCTTCACTAGGAAGAGGGGGGAGAGACTGGCCCTACCCACTAAACTCCACTCCGGCGGTTCCCTCTGGGCCGGTTTGGTGTAGGGGCACCCTGGGATCGCTAGGCATTCTACCAGAGTGCCCCCCCGGCATCCCCGGCTTGCGCCGGGGTACCCGCCTGGAAGGGGGGGGGAGCTCACAACATTAGTGAGCTCCCCTCAGGCGGTGGGACCAACCGCAGGTCCCTTAGGGGCCGAGGCGGACAAAAAGTCGACGCCTTCGACCCCTTCTCGTCTGGCGTTGAGGGAGCGCGTCGGCCGCAGCCTCCCGCTCCCTCTCCGCCGCCTCCTTCTGCGACATGACCTCTTCGCAGAAGGAGGCGACCGCCTCCCAGTGGCTCTCGCTGCTCAACATCTTTGCGATGACGCTGTGCAGCGAGAGATCCACCAAACCCGTCTCCGCCACGAGTGCCGCTCTCTCCACGGCCCAGCGGCTGCACACCTCCAGTGTGTGCTGGGCCGTGTCATCGTCCGCGCCGCACTCGTGGCAACGGGTGTCCGGCTCCCTCCCTATCATGTGCAGGTAGTGCCCGAAGCAGCCATGCCCGGACACCACCTGCGCCAGCCGGAAGGTTGGAACCCCCCCTTCGCGGTCCAACCACTCTTCCATTACGGGGAGGATGGCCCCTATGGTCCTCGTGCCATAATGGCTGTTTTCCAGGGCCACCCTCCACCGTTCCCTCAGCCTATCGTCGGCCTCCCGGGCCGCCCTCCTCGCCTCCTCGGGGTCCGGAGGATGGTCTCCCGCTCTGGCCTCCGCCCTGCGCCGGTGTCTGTCCGCCAGGTGCTCGGCGTCCAGGTCCCAGGGCGGAGTCCCAGCAAGGAGACACGCCGCAGCGTGGGAGGTGGAGCGGTAGGTCCTCGCCATTCGTTGGGCCACCACTCTCTGCGGACGCCGCAGCAGAGCAGTGGTGCACCCATTCAGCCTCTCGGCCCAGATCGGCGCGCCGTAGAGGGCCATGCTCCGCACAACGCCCGCGTACAGTTTTCTGCACGGAGCGTTTGGCCCTCCGATGTTCGGCAGCAGCCGACTCAGGGCCGAGGCCGCACTCACGAGGCGAGGACCCAGTCTGGTGAAGTGGTCCTTGAAGGACCACCACCTGTCCAGGACCAGACCCAGATATTTGATACTGGGCCTGACCTGGACACGCTCCCCCCCCACTCTGAGGGTAGTGCCTGCGCCCACCCTCCAGCCCCTCCCCCCGAGGACCATCGCCTCGGTCTTTTGGAGGGCGACCTTCAGCCCCAGGAGGCCCACGCGGTGGACCGTGAGCTCGGTGGCCACTTCTGCCCTTCGGAGCACCTCCTCCAGCTGCTTACCCCGCACGGCCACCAGTGTGTCATCAGCGTAACACACGGTGACCATGCGTGGAAGCTGTGCTCCTCTGGTGAGCCAGTCGAACCCGAGGTTCCACAGGAGCGGACCCAACACGGATCCCTGCGGAACCCCGGACGACATGGCCCTGGCACACCGAGCTCCACCGTGGTCGTAGAGCACCACCCGCCCTGTCAGGTAGTGCCCCACGACCCTCCGGAGGTACCCCGGCACCTCGTGGTACCGGAGCGCCTCCTCTATCACCTCGTAGGGGAGGGAGCCAAAGGCGTTTGCGATGTCCAGAGACACCGCCACCGCTCCCTCCCCTTTTTCCTCCGCCTGGAGCCCAAATCTCCTTAGAGCGCCCACAGCATCCATGGTTGACCGCCCCTTGCGGAACCCGAACTGGTTTTCACTCAAGTCCGGGCCCGACTCCTCTAGGTGCTGCTGGATGCGGCTTTCCAGTATTCGCTCGAAGAGCTTACTGACCTCATCCAGCAGCACGATGGGGCGGTAACCAGATGGGGAATCTGCTGGGCGCTCCTCCTTCCTCAGCAGGCACAGCTTACCCTCCTTCCAGCAGCCCGGGAAGCGCCCCTCCCCCAGGCACTCCTCCATGAGGGATCTGAGGCGGTCCCCGAGCCGCTGGAGCGCCAGGAAGAGGACCCCTCCCGGCACCCCGTCCGGACCCGGAGCCTTTCCTGCGCGCCTGAGCCGCAGGATCGCCCAGGTGAGCTCGTCGTCCGTGACGGGGGGGACGTCGAGCGGCCGCTCCGGGGCCCCTGACGGGGGCGCCATTCTGGGCGGGGTGAAGCCGCGGGCCGTCGGAAAAAGGCCCTCGACCACCCCGCGGAGGAGCTCCGGCTCCATGGAATCCATGGGGGGGGCGCCCCCTATCTTATTACGAACCATCTTGTAGGGGCGCCCCCACGGGTCCCGGTTGAGGGTGGCCAGAGTCTCCTCCCAGCCCTCATCCCTGGCCCTGCCAATGGCGGCCCGGAGCGCCGCCTTCTTCCGGTCCCACGCGGAGTGGAGGAGGTCCTCCTCCTCGGCGGTGTGCCCCCTTCTGCGACAGCGGACGTATGCCCGTCGGGCTCCGTTGCATTCCTCGCGGAGGGCGGCGATTTCGGAGCTCCACCAGTACACCTGTCGCCGCCCTCGGAACGGTCTAGCCCTGGGCATCGCCGCATCGCACACCGCCGTGAGGGAAGCCCTAAGGTGGGCTGCCTTTTCGTCGACCCCCCGCAGGGCGGTCGGGGGGTCGCACCACGCCTCTATTATGGCAGCCTCCTTTGCCATCTCGCGGTCGAGCCGGGTGACCGCCCATCTGGGGAAGCCCCTCCCGGCCCCCTGGCCGTGGGGGGCCAATGGCACGGCATTCCGCAGCGGGGAGACCCTCATGCGGATATACAAATGATCCGAGAGGGTCTCCTCGCCATCCATCACCTCCCACCCGGCGACGCGCGCAGCCAGGGCAGGGGTCGCAAAGGAAAGGTCGATGATCGACCCCCCCTGCCGGCGTACGCACGTCTGCGCGCCGCCCTGGTTGAGGATGACGAGGCCCGCCGCGGTCGCCCAATCCATTACCTCGGCCCCCCTGAGGTCCGTGTTAGGGCTCCCCCATGCCCTGCTCTTGGCGTTGAAGTCGCCAAGAACCAGGACGGGCGCCCCACCGGCTCTCCCGACGACCCTCTCGAGCCTCTCCAGGAACTCCTGGAAGGCGTCCAGCGGCCGATTGGGGGAGAAATACACTCCAACCACGAGTGTGTCCCCCCACTTTGCGGCCGCGTAGCCCGCCCCCCTTTCGATGCCCGAGAGGGCCGCCCCGATGGTCGGGACCACCAGAGCCACCTGGCCGTCAGTGGAGCCCACCCAGTTGGGGCGCTGAGGGACCACGTACGGCTCCGCCACAGCCGCCAGGGAAATGCCCCACTCCGCCATGTTCTGCATCAGGAGATCCTGAGCACGGGCGGAGTGGTTCAGGTTTCCCTGCAGCACCTCACGGGGACCAGTGAGCTGTGGGTGTGCAGGCATCACTGGTCCATGGGTTGACCCTCGCTCGCCCCATTCCTTGGGGATCCGGCGGCTGCGGCGGCTTCCGGCAGAGCCCTGCGATTCGGGGGCGCCGCGCCCCTAGTTTTGGGCGGCTTGCATCTCATGCCGCCCATCCTGTGCCCCGCTGGCAGCCCGGCGTGGTGGCAGACTGCGCAGAAGACTTCCTCTTTGCAGCCCGCCGCTTTGTGGCCCGGCTTGCTGCAGCGGTAGCACAGGTTCCCCCGCTCCACCGGTGAAGGACACGTCGCCCTGGTGTGTCCCAATGCCAAGCACTTGTAGCACCGGAGTGGTGCCTGATCCAGGGCCACGACTCTGGCGGCCGACCAACCCACCGCGATGCGTCCCGCCTCGATCGCGGCGTTGGCCACCTCGACGGGGCACTGCACTAGTGCGGAGCCCGCGCCGCCAAATCCATAGCTGATCTGGCCGACTCTGACGTCCGCGGGCCCGCAGCGCCCCAGGGCCGCCACTGCCTCAGCCAGTGCCTCCGGTGTGGCCGCCTCATCGAGTCCAGACACCCGGAGGCTCGCCATCTTAACGGGCCTGTACACCCGCGCGGTGTCCCCGATGGCTGCCTCCAGGCGCCCCCTCAATTCGTCGGCCGCCCGACCCATATTGGCGCCCGGGATTTCCAGGATGCGGGCCCCGTCCGCAGTCTTGCGGATCTTGACGCTTTCCAGGCCCACATCCTGGAGTCGGAAGGCTTGGGTGGCCCTCTTCATCACATCGGCATATGATATTTCGGCTTCCGGTTTGAGGGCCACCACCACGGCCGCCGTTTTGGGCACCGCCAGCTTCCTCGCGGGGGCAGGGGCCCGACCCGAAGGCTGGCTCGCCCGGGGAGCAGGCGGAGCGGGCCTCCTCCCTCCACCCCTCCTGACCACTTCCGTCCACGCCGGCTCCGGCGCCTGCGCCGGCGGCTCAGGAGCGGGGGCAGGGGCCACCGAGGCTCGCGCGGGAGCCCTACCACCAAACCGCGGCGCCGGCGCCGGGTTAGCCGGCGGCATCAGGGTCGCCCCTGTTGTCTCCCGGCCAGCGCCCCTGGTCTGAGTTTTTGGCCCCCGGTGGTGCAGTTGAGAGCCGCTATTCTCCCGCGCCCCCTCCACCTCCTGCTGCAGCTGCTCCGCCCTTCTCCTGTCCGCCGCAAGCGGTGGGCGGACGACAGGCTCCGGGGGAAGGCGACTACAAATTGTCTCCAATCGGGCGTTCACCATCCCGCCCAGAGAGGCGAAGAGCTCGCGGGAGAGCTCCTCCTTAAATTCGGCGAGGAGCGCCATCACATCGCCGGCCCCCGGCGCACTCGGGCCCGGAGTAGGCGGCTCCTTCTCCCTCTCTGAGAAGGCCTTGCGAACGGCCTTCACCTCGGAGCGCATGAGGGCGAGTTCCTCCCTCATGCGCTTGTTGTCCGCCCGCAGAGTGCGGATGACCTCCCCCTCATCCTGCGGTTGGAGGCTAGCCACCGCCGCCACGATCTCACGGCAGGCGGTGTTGATGGCGCCCCGAACGGTCCCCTTCAAATTCAAGGATTTGGCCGTCTCCGCCAGCACCACCTCCGCGGCCCGACGCACGACGTCCGCCGGATCCGCGTCGGCCGGTACGGCTCGCACGCTGCAGCACTCCTCCGGGTCACTCCCCTCCTCTTCGGAGTCCTGCCGATCCGCCTCGCGCAGGTTCCTCCGGGCAGCCGACATGCCGGTGCAATGGCCGGCAGTTGCCCTCACACCAAGTCCCTTCGCCCCTCGTCCACGTCCCGCCGGGGTGATCTTCGGCGCGGGGATCTCAAGCCTGAAGTAGGGGTTCGCCCTCTTGGCCCCCACCTTGGGCCCCTCCGGCACTTCCCCCTCCCTGGCTGTCCCACTGGGCAAAAGGTCACCCGCGGCGGAACTCCTACCGCTCACCTCTCCCCCATAATCCGCATGAAGGGATTCCCCTTCCATCGCCAATCTCCAAAACTACCCAAATTTTGACACCCAAATAACCAAACCCCAAATAAATTTCCAAAAACAATCCCCAGAATAACCAAAGTCCTCAAAATAATCCAAAAAATCCAATCCAAAAAGGAAACCGATCATTTACTAGTATTCGAACCAAGAGCTCTCTGCCGTTCAAGGGACGCCTCTTCCCATCCGAGCTATTGTAACATTAACCTAACCTAACCTAACCTAACCTAACCTAACCTAACCTAACCTAACCTAACCTAACCTAACCTAACCTAACCTAACCTAACCTAACCTAACCTAACCTAACCTAACCTAACCTAACCTAACCTAACCTAACCTAACCTAACCTAACCTAACCTAACCTAACCTAACCTAACCTA
Source organism: Yponomeuta cagnagella (assembly GCA_947310995.1). NCBI lineage: Eukaryota > Metazoa > Arthropoda > Insecta > Lepidoptera > Yponomeutidae > Yponomeuta > Yponomeuta cagnagella. The sequence goes on along the minus strand of OX371287.1, from coordinate 17,897,084 downwards.
ACCTGGGGCACGCCCCAAGAGCAGTCGAGTACGTCCCCGTCGTGTGCCCTGGACCCCAACGTGACCACCGTAACGGAGTGGCACGTTGGGTGACCGAATCTCGGACTGCGAATCTTGGTGCAACTGGCGATCTTGCGATATTTGCGACTACGATTTTGATTACGATGCCTTCGTCTCCCGTGCTTGGAGAAAGTGGGTCTGGGGCTGCCCTTGTCAGGGCGGCTCCGGACGAGTCTGGGGCTGCTCTTGTCAGGGCGGCTCCGGACGGGTCTGGGGCTGCCCTTGTCAGGGCGGCTCCGGACGGGCCTGATGCTGCCCTTGTCAGGGCGGCGTCGGGCGGGTCTGGGGCTGCCCTTGTCAGGGCGGCCTCGGGCGAGTCTGGGGCTGCCCTTGTCAGGGCGGCTCCGGACGGGTCTGGGGCTGCCCTTGTCAGGGCGGCTCCGGACGGGCCTGATGCTGCCCTTGTCAGGGCGGCGTCGGGTGGGTCTGGGGCTGCCCTTGTCAGGGCGGCCTCGGGCGGGTCTGGTGCCACCCCTCGCGGGGCGACATCGGACGGTGGGTCCGGCTCTGCCCTTCAGGCTTGGTCGGACGGTGTTTTTACGAGGCCCGGAAGTCCATCCCCGGCCCTCAAGGAGGTGTCCGTGCGCTTAACGCGCACCGACCTGGAGAGAGTTGCCCGTGAGCTGTCGGAATCCGACGGCAGCACGGGCACCCTCATGGAGGTGAGCTCGCGCTCCCCCACGCCCTCGCCTAGCCGGTTCTGGCGCAAGCGCCTCGCCGAGTCAGACGCTGAGAGCGAGGGCTCGGCGGGGCGGTGTGGTAGACCGGCCACCAGCAAACGCGGTCGCGGCCGTCCCTCGACGACAGGCCAGTACGTCGGCCTCGCCAAGGCGAAGGCCGACCTTAAAAAGGCGGAAGAACGGGAGCTTGAGCTTCAGGCCGAGGAGGAGATGGCCGAGGAGCTCCGGCGACATGAGGAGGGGAGAGCCTCGTTCAGGCGGGACTCTGCCCTCCGCTCACCGCCACCAGTGGTGACCCCGGTGCCATCGTCGGCTGCTCACGACCTTCGGGCTGAGCAGCTGACCAGCTCCATAGAGGCGGCGGTCGAGACCATCAAGACGATTGCCCAGAAGTCATCCAGGCTGAAGGGCCAATTCGTCCAAGGTCTCAGGGCTGCCGCCAGCTCCATTCTGGAGAACGCGCGAGAGCTCAAAGCTCGCACCGAGTCGGACGAAGTCGTCCGACTCCAAGGCGAGCTGAGAGCTCTGCGGGCGGAAATGGAGGGGCTGAAGAAGCTGCAGGCGAGCGCCGCGCCAGCCATGACGAGGGATGAAATCCTCTTCATGGTGGACGCTCGCCTGGACGGGATTGCGGACCGCCTCCTGCCGGAGCCGCGCTTGCGTCCGCCGCTGGCGGCCGACGCACGCGGCGCCGCCGTCCGCCCCCCCGCCGGCCCCTCCGTCCGCGCCGCCGGCCCCTACGTCCGCGCCGCCGACCCTGCCGTCCGCCGCGCCGGCCCGTCCGTCCGCGCTGCCGACCCTGCCGTCCGCCCGGCCAGCCCCCCCGCTGTGGCCGCCCTGGCCGTCGTTTGCCCGAGCGGGCCTCCTCCTGTCCGCTCCCCAACCACTCGTCCCGCTGCGGCCCCTCCTGCCTCCGGCTCCGCCGCGCCCCCGGCTGACGCCAGCGGCGCCGGTGGGAGCGTTGGGGCGGGAAGGAGGCGAGGGAGGAGGAGCGCTGCGGCAGCGGAGGCACAGGCCTCCCGGCGGGGGTGCCCCCCAGCCTCCTCTCCCCCTCAACAGACGGAGGCGTGGAATGTGGTGGCTGGCCGTCCTAAAAGGACACCAGCCCCACCAAAGGTGACGCCGGCCCCCTCTCGTGGGAAGAAGAAGAAGAGTGCGAAAAAGCTCCGCGCCCCCCGCACTGCTGCCGTGGTCCTCACTCTGCCGAGTGAGGCGGTGGAGAGGGGTGTGACGTACGCGGCCGTCCTGACCGAGGCCGAAAGGTCAATAGACCTAAAGGGCCTCGGGATTGACGGCCTGCGATTCCGCACGGCGGCCACGGGCGGCAAGGTCCTGGAGGTGGCTGGCCCCGAAAGGGGCCGCAAGGCCGACGCACTCGCCGAAAGGCTGAGGGAGGCCCTCGGGGACGGGGTACGCGTCGCCAGGCCGGAAAGGTGCGTGGAGTTGCGAATCACCGGCCTGAGCGACGCGGTCACGCCGGAAAGGGTAGCGGCTATGGTGGCGGAGGTCGGAGACTGCGCCGCCACCAGCGTAAAGGTGGGGGCGGTCTTCCGGCCACCTGGGCGCGAGGGTGCCGTGTGGGTAAAGTGTCCCATCGCGGCTGCACGGAGGGTGACGGATGGCCGTCGCCTGACCGTGGGGTGGACTCAGGTCCGAGCCACCCTCCTCGCGCCCAGGCCGCAGCGGTGCTTCCGCTGCCTCGAGCCGGGCCACGTGGGGGCAAAGTGCGCGTGCACTGCGGATCGCAGCGGACTGTGCTTCCGCTGCGGCCAGGCTGGCCACAAGTCCGCGGTGTGCGTGGCTGAGCCCAACTGCCCGGCGTGCGCGGCGAAGGGGGTGGCGGCTGCCCACCGCCTGGGCGCGAAGGGTTGCCTGGCTGGACCCCAGAAGGGGGGCGGCCGAGGCCGTGGACGGAAAGCGGGTGGCGGCAATGGGCCGCCGCCTGTGGCACCACAAGTGCCAGTGCTGGAGGAGATGGACACCGCCCAAGCGTAGATGGCCAACACCAGAATACTGCAGGCCAACGCCAACCACTGTGCAGCGGCTCAGGACTTATTGCTCCAGACCGCAGCGCAGTGGCAGGCGACACTGGCCGTTGTCGCTGAACCGTACTGCGTTCGCGCCCGGGACGACTGGGCCGGCGATCGCGACGGTTCGGTGGCAATTGTCTCCCAGTGCGGCGCTCTGTGTCACAACAGAGTGCTCAGAGGACACGGCTGTGTCCTCGTCGTGCTGGGAGACATTGCAGTGTGTGGGGTGTACTTTTCACCCAACAGAAGCCTCGCCGACTTCGAGCAATGGCTCGTAGAGGTCGGGGCAATGTTGGCTGATGTACACCCCACCCCCGTGGTCGTTGCCGGGGATTTCAACGCCAAATCCAGGGCGTGGGGAAATCCGGCAACTGACCCGCGGGGAGAGGTGTTGGAGGAGTGGGCGGTGTCCACTGGGCTCGTGCTGCTCAACCGGGGGGCGGTGCAGACATGCGTGCGGTCCCAGGGCGGATCCATAGTGGATCTGTCCTTTGCTAGTCCCGCTCTGGCAAACCGCGCGCATGGCTGGAGAGTCGCCGAGGGGGTCGAGACCTTGTCGGACCACAGGTACGTGTGGTTCGGCATCGCTGCGGCCCCCACCGGTGCTCCGGCAGACCTGAGCCGTCCCCTGGTGGGGGAGGGTCCGCGATGGCGGCTCGCCACCCTGGACAGGGACGTGGCCAGGGAGGCGGCCATCGTGGAGCGATGGGTCGCTGGGTCAAGCGACGAGGCTCCGGACGTGGACGCGAGGGCGGACCGCCTGGCGGGGGCGCTCACTCGCGTCTGCGACGCCGCGATGCGGCGGAGAGGTCCTGCTCCCCCGCGAGGGCGGGTGTACTGGTGGCAACCCCACCTTGCGGGGCTGCGTACTGCGTGCCACGCAGCCCAGCGGACGTACACCCGCTACCGCAGGAGGCGGGGCAGAGACCTCGCCCAGGAGGAGGAGCACCTCGTCGCTTACCGAGCGGCCCGAGCCGCGCTCGGTGCGGGGATCAGGGCTGCCAAGGAGGCGGCCTGGGTCGAGTGGCTGGAGAGCCTCGACCGGGACCCGTGGGGGCGTCCGTATAAGGTGGTATGCGAAAAGCTGAAGCCTTGGGCGCCCCCCCTCACCCGGTCACTCGAACCGGCCTTCGCCGAATTGGTAGTCCGCACCCTGTTCCCCGTACAGGAGGAGGAGTGGGCGCCGCCGCGAATGGCGGCGTTGCCGGCACCGGTGGAGGACGGGGATGTCCCGCCCGTGTCCGAAGCCGAGTTAGGGGTAGCGGTTCTTAAGATGAAACTTAGGAACCGCGCCCCGGGTCCGGACGGCGTCCCTGGGCGGGTCATCGCCGCCGTGATGCCGGCGTTCGAGGAGGAGACGCTGTCTCTGATGACGGAGTCGTTGGCGTCGGGAAGGGTCCCGCGACGGTGGAAGGAGGGCCGGCTCGTGCTGCTCCGGAAGCACGGGCGGCCGATGGAGTCGCCATCGGCCTACCGGCCCATCGTCTTGCTGGACGAGACGTGCAAGCTCTTTGAGCGAGTGCTCGCTGCGCGTCTCGTCCGCCACCTGGAGGGGGCGGGGCCCAACCTCAGCGACGGCCAATTTGGCTTCCGTCGCGGGAGGTCGACGTTGGACGCCATCTCCCGTCTCAGAGACAGCGTCGTAAGAGTGACGGGCCGGGGGGAGGTGTTGTTGGCTGTCTCGTTGGACATCTCCAACGCCTTCAACACCCTCCCCTGGCAGGCGATAATGGAGGCACTGGGGTACCACAATGTCCCGTGGTACCTCAGGCGGGTCCTTGCGGACTACTTCGTTGACCGGGCCGTGTGTTACCCGTCCCGGTCGGAGGTGGTCCGCAGGGACATGTCTCGCGGTGTTCCACAGGGGTCAGTCCTCGGGCCACTCCTGTGGAACATCGGGTACGACTGGGTCCTGCGCGGTACAACCCTTCGTGGAGTCGGCGTACTCTGTTACGCCGACGACACCCTGGTCACCGCGCAAGGACCCACATTTCGGGACGCGAAGGTCCTCGCTACAGCGGGAGTAGCGCAGGTCGTGCACCGCATCAGGGCACTCGGGCTCACGGTCGCTCTGGAGAAGTCCGAGGCCATCTATTTTCATGGGCCTCGGATGCGACCTCATCGGGACTCCCAAATCACCGTCGGTGGCGCCTCCATCGGTGTCGGGGAGACCATGAAGTACCTGGGATTGGTCCTCGACAGTCGGTGGAGTTTCCGCGAGCACTTCCGGCAGCTGGCGCCAAAGTTGGTGTCGTATGCCGGGAGGCTCGCGAAGTTGCTGCCTAACCGCGGTGGTCCCGGGAGCGCTTGTCGCCGCCTCTACGACGGTGTGGTGCGCTCCAAGGCTCTATATGGAGCGCCCATATGGGCGAGGGCCGCCCTCTGCGCGAGCAACACCGCCCTGTTGCGTCGCCCGCAACGGGTGATAGCGCAGAGGGCTGCAAGAGCGTACCACACCGTCTCTTATGAGGCGGCGTGCCTATTGGCGGCGAGCCTGCCCTGGGACCTCGAGGCGGGAGTCCTCGAGGCGGTGTATGAGCGGAGTGCCCTGATGCGGAGCAATGGAGGGTGGCCCACTCCGGCGGAGATCGTTCGTTGGAGGCAGGAGGCTCGCGACGATCTCTTCCGCGGGTGGGCCATGAGGTTGGAGGACCCCTCTGCGAGTCGAAGACTCGTAGAGGCGGTCCGGCCGGTCCTGCGGCCATGGGTGGAGCGGGCGCACGGGACCCCGACCTATCACCTGACCCAACTCCTCACAGGTCACGGCTGTTTTGCCAAGTACCTGTGGGAGGTGGTAGGGATAGAGTCGGGCCCCGAGTGCCGGTACTGCGCGTCCAATGCGGAGGACACGGCAGAGCACACGCTGGCCGTGTGCTCCGCCTGGAGCGCGCAGCGGACCTCCCTCGTGGCCGTTGTTGGGGCCGACCTGTCGCTGCCGGCCATTATCCCGAAAATGGTCGGCAGCCAAGAGAGTTGGGCCGCCATCGCCGCGTTTGCGGGCGAGGTGATGGCGGCCAAAAGAGAGGAGTTGCGGGAGCGGGAGCGTGCTGGTCTCACGCTCCCGCCCCGCCGTCGTGCGATTAGGGGGCGCCGTCGCGCGGAGTATGCGCGCGCCCCCGACTAGAGCGGCCGTGGGCGGAGGGTCGGGGGACCCGCCGCCCACTTTCACGGCGAGCCGGAAGGCGCCCCCACGTGTTCCGGGGTGCCTTCCAGCAAAACATAGAGTGCCCGCGCGCTCGCTCACGGTCTCCTCTGAATGCAGAGGAGCCACGTAGGGCGATGCGTCGCGGGCCAGTAGACGCTGTGGCGACACAGCGCAGGGGGGCCCGTCTGGCCCCCCCACTATGAGAGTCCCTCTGGGACATCCTCTCGCCGGGCCACAGTGACTTAACCTCTGGCCTATCCTGTGGCCCGGTAGAGTAGAGGAGGAACACCGCGGGGGTTTAGTGGGTAGTCCAGCCCTCGGGCTGGGAGTCCCACACAAAGGCGCCCTGTTGTCCCCCGACAGCAGGGCGGCGAAGTGCGTAAATGCATTCCCCCGCGTAACCAAAAAAAAAAAAAAAAAAAAAAAAACCTAACCTAACCTAACCTAACCTAACCTAACCTAACCTAACCTAACCTAACCTAACCTGGGGCACGCCCCAAGAGCAGTCGAGTACGTCCCCGTCGTGTGCCCTGGACCCCAACGTGACCACCGTAACGGAGTGGCACGTTGGGTGACCGAATCTCGGACTGCGAATCTTGGTGCAACTGGCGAATTTTGCGATCTATGCGATTAGAAATGTTTACTTCTCCTGTGCTTGGAGGAAGTGGGTCCGATGCTGCCCCTGACGGGGCGGCTTCGGACGGGCCTGATGCTGCCCCTGGCGGGGTGGCTTCGGGTGGGTCTGGGGCTGCCCTTGTCAGGGCGGCTCCGGGCGAGTCTGGGGCTGCCCTTGTCAGGGCGGCCTCGGGCGGGTCTGGGGCTGCCCTTGTCAGGGCGGCTCCGGACGGGCCTGATGCTGCCCTTGTCAGGGCGGCGTCGGGCGGGTCTGGGGCTGCCCTTGTCAGGGCGGCCCCGGGCGAGTCTGGGGCTGCCCTTGTCAGGGCGGCTCCGGACGGGTCTGGGGCTGCCCTTGTCAGGGCGGCTCCGGACGGGCCTGATGCTGCCCTTGTCAGGGCGGCGTCGGGTGGGTCTGGGGCTGCCCTTGTCAGGGCGGCCTCGGGCGGGTCTGGTGCCACCCCTCGCGGGGCGACATCGGACGGTGGGTCCGGCTCTGCCCTTCAGGCTTGGTCGGACGGTGTTTCTACGAGGCCCGGAAGTCCATCCCCGGCCCTCAAGGAGGTGTCCGTGCGCTTAACGCGCACCGACCTGGAGAGGGTTGCCCGTGAGCTGTCGGAATCCGACGGCAGCACGGGCACCCTCATGGAGGTGAGCTCGCGCTCCCCCACGCCCTCACCTAGCCGGTTCTGGCGCAAGCGCCTCGCCGAGTCAGACGCTGAGAGCGAGGGCTCGGCGGGGCGGTGTGGGAGACCGGCTACGAGCAAGCGTGGTCGCGGCCGTCCCCCGACGACCGGCAATTACGTCGGCCTCGCTAAAGCGAAGGCCGATCTCAAAGAGGCCAGAGAGCGGGAGATCGAACTCCAGGCTGAGGAGGAGATGGCGGAGGAGCTACGGCAACAGGAGGAGAGGAGAACCTCCTTTTTGCGAGATCCTCCCCTTCCCTCAGCAGCTGCTATGACTTCGGTGCCGTCGTCGGCTGCTCACGACCTTCGGGCTGAGCAGCTGACCGGCTCCATCGAGGCGGCGGTCGAGACGATCAGGACAATAGCCCAAAAGTCGTCCAGGCTTAAGGGCCAATATGTCCAGAGTCTCAGGGCCGCCGCAACCTCCATTTTGGAGAATGCGCGAGAGCTCAAAGCCCGCACGGAGTCGGACGAAGTCGTCCGACTTCAAGGCGAGCTAAGAGCTCTGCGGGCGGAAATGGAGGGGCTGAAGAAGCTGCAGGCGAGCTCCGTTCCAGCCATGACACGGGATGAGATCCTGTTCATGGTGGACGCTCGCCTGGACGGGATTGCGGACCGCCTCCTGCCGGAGCCGCGATTGCGTCCGCCGCTGGCGGCTGACGCACGCGGCGCCACCGTCCGCCCCGCCGGCCCCTCCGTCCGCGCCGCCGACCCTGCCGTCCGCCGCGCCGGCCCTTCCGTCCGCACTGCCGACCCTGCCGTCCGCCCGGCTAGCCCCCCCGCTGTGGCCGCCCCGGCCGTCGTCGTTCGCCCGAGTGGGCCTCCTCCTGTCCGCTCCCCGACCGCTCGTCCCGCTGCGGCCCCTCCTGCCTCCGGCTCCGCCGCGCCCCCGGCTGACGCCAACGGCGCCGGTGGGAGCGTTGGGGCGGGAAGGAGGCGAGGGAGGAGGAGCGCTGCGGCAGCGGAGGCACAGGCCTCCCGGCGGGGGTGCCCCCCAGCCTCCTCTCCCCCTCAACAGACGGAGGCGTGGAATGTGGTGGCTGGCCGTCCTAAAAGGACACCAGCCCCACCAAAGGTGACACCGGCCCCCTCTCAGGCCGCCCGCGGGAAGAAGAAGAAGAGTGCGAAAAAGCTCCGCGCCCCCCGCACTGCTGCCGTGGTCCTCACCCTGCCAAGTGAGGCGCTGGAGAGGGGTGCGACGTACGCGGCCGTCCTGACCGAGGCCGAAAGGTCAATAGACCTAAAGGGCCTCGGGATTGACGGCCTGCGATTCCGCACGGCGGCCACGGGCGGCAAGGTCCTGGAGGTGGCTGGCCCAGAAAGGGGCCGCAAGGCCGACGCACTCGCCGAGAGGCTGAGGGAGGCCCTCGGAGACGGGGTACGCGTCGCCAGGCCGGAAAGGTGCGTGGAGTTGCGCATCACCGGCCTGAGCGACGCGGTCACGCCGGAAAGGGTGGCGGCGATGGTGGCGGAGGTCGGAGACTGCGCCGCCACCAACGTAAAGGTGGGGGCGGTCTTCCGGCCACCTGGGCGCGAGGGCGCCGTGTGGGTAAAGTGTCCCATCGCGGCTGCACGGAGGGTAACGGATGGCCGTCGCCTCACCGTGGGGTGGACTCAGGTCCGAGCCACCCTCCTCGCGCCTAGGCCGCAGCGGTGCTTCCGCTGCCTCGAGCCGGGCCATGTGGGGGCAAAGTGCGCGTGCACTGCGGATCGTAGCGGACTGTGTTTCCGCTGCGGCCAGCCCGGCCACAAGTCCGCGGTGTGCGCGGCTGAGCCCCACTGCCCGGCGTGCGCGACGAAGGGGGTGGCGGCTGCCCACCGCCTGGGCGCGAAGGGTTGCCCGGCTGGACCCCAGAAGGGGGGCGGCCGAGGCAGTGGACGGAAGGCGGGTGGCGGCAATGGGCCACCACCGCCTGTGGCACCGCAAGTGCCAGTGCTGGAGGAGATGGACACCGCCCAAGTGTAGATGGCCAACACCAGAATACTGCAGGCCAACGCCAACCACTGTGCAGCGGCTCAGGACTTATTGCTCCAGACCGCAGCGCAGTGGCAGGCGACACTGGCCGTTGTCGCTGAGCCGTACTGCGTTCGCGCCCGGGACGACTGGGCTGGCGATCGCGACGGTTCGGTGGCAATTGTCTCCCAGTGCGGCGCTCTGTGTCACAACAGAGTGCTCAGAGGACACGGCTGTGTCCTCGTCGTGCTGGGAGACATTGCAGTATGTGGGGTGTACTTTTCACCCAACAGAAGCCTCGCCGACTTCGAGCAATGGCTCGTGGAAGTCGGGGCAATGTTGGCTGATGTGCACCCCACCCCCGTGGTCGTTGCCGGGGATTTCAACGCCAAATCCAGGGCGTGGGGAAATCCGGCAACTGACCCGCGGGGAGAGGTGTTGGAGGAGTGGGCGGTGTCCACTGGGCTCGTGCTGCTCAACCGGGGGGCGGTGCAGACATGCGTGCGGTCCCAGGGCGGATCCATAGTGGATCTGTCCTTTGCTAGTCCCGCTCTGGCAAACCGCGCGCATGGCTGGAGAGTCGCCGAGGGGGTCGAGACCTTGTCGGACCACAGGTACGTGTGGTTCGGCATCGCTGCGGCCCCCACCGGTGCTCCGGCAGACCTGAGCCGTCCCCTGGTGGGGGAGGGTCCGCGATGGCGGCTTGCCACCCTGGACAGGGACGTGGCCAGGGAGGCGGCCATCGTGGAGCGATGGGTCGCTGGGTCAAGCGACGAGGCTCCGGACGTGGACGCGAGGGCGGACCGCCTGGCGGGGGCGCTCACTCGCGTCTGCGACGCCGCGATGCGGCGGAGAGGTCCTGCTCCCCCGCGAGGGCGGGTGTACTGGTGGCAACCCCACCTTGCGGGGCTGCGTACTGCGTGCCACGCAGCCCAGCGGACGTACACCCGCTACCGCAGGAGGCGGGGCAGAGACCTCGCCCAGGAGGAGGAGCACCTCGTCGCTTACCGAGCGGCCCGAGCCGCGCTCGGTGCGGGGATCAGGGCTGCCAAGGAGGCGGCCTGGGTCGAGTGGCTGGAGAGCCTCGACCGGGACCCGTGGGGGCGTCCGTATAAGGTGGTATGCGAAAAGCTGAAGCCTTGGGCGCCCCCCCTCACCCGGTCACTCGAACCGGCCTTTGCCGAATTGGTAGTCCGCACCCTGTTCCCCGTACAGGAGGAGGAGTGGGCGCCGCCGCGAATGGCGGCGTTGCCGGCACCGGTGGAGGACGGGGATGTCCCGCCCGTGTCCGAAGCCGAGTTAGGGGTAGCGGTTCTTAAGATGAAACTTAAGAACCGCGCCCCGGGTCCGGACGGCGTCCCTGGGCGGGTCATCGCCGCCGTGATGCCGGCGTTCGAGGAGGAGACGCTGTCTCTGATGACGGAGTCGTTGGCGTCGGGAAGGGTCCCGCGACGGTGGAAGGAGGGCCGGCTCGTGCTGCTCCGGAAGCACGGGCGGCCGATGGAGTCGCCATCGGCCTACCGGCCCATCGTCTTGCTGGACGAGACGTGCAAGCTCTTTGAGCGAGTGCTCGCTGCGCGTCTCGTCCGCCACCTGGAGGGGGCGGGGCCCAACCTCAGCGACGGCCAATTTGGCTTCCGTCGCGGGAGGTCGACGTTGGACGCCATCTCCCGTCTCAGAGACAGCGTCGTAAGAGTGACGGGCCGGGGGGAGGTGTTGTTGGCTGTCTCGTTGGACATCTCCAACGCCTTCAACACCCTCCCCTGGCAGGCGATAATGGAGGCACTGGGGTACCACAATGTCCCGTGGTACCTCAGGCGGGTCCTTGCGGACTACTTCGTTGACCGGGCCGTGTGTTACCCGTCCCGGTCGGAGGTGGTCCGCAGGGACATGTCTCGCGGTGTTCCACAGGGGTCAGTCCTCGGGCCACTCCTGTGGAACATCGGGTACGACTGGGTCCTGCGCGGTACAACCCTTCGTGGAGTCGGCGTACTTTGTTACGCCGACGACACCCTGGTCACCGCGCAAGGACCCACATTTCGGGACGCGAAGGTCCTCGCTACAGCGGGAGTAGCGCAGGTCGTGCACCGCATCAGGGCACTCGGGCTCACGGTCGCTCTGGAGAAGTCCGAGGCCATCTATTTTCATGGGCCTCGGATGCGACCTCCTCGGGACTCCCAAATCACCGTCGGTGGCGCCTCCATCGGTGTCGGGGAGACCATGAAGTACCTGGGATTGGTCCTCGACAGTCGGTGGAGTTTCCGCGAGCACTTCCGGCAGCTGGCGCCAAAGTTGGTGTCGTATGCCGGGAGGCTCGCGAAGTTGCTGCCTAACCGCGGTGGTCCCGGGAGCGCTTGTCGCCGCCTCTACGACGGTGTGGTGCGCTCCAAGGCGTTGTATGGAGCGCCCATATGGGCGAAAGCCGCCCTCTGCGCGAGCAACACCGCCCTGTTGCGTCGCCCGCAACGGGTGATAGCGCAGAGGGCTGCAAGAGCGTACCACACCGTCTCTTACGAGGCGGCGTGCCTATTGGCGGCGAGCCTGCCCTGGGACCTCGAGGCGGGAGTCCTCGAGGCGGTGTATGAGCGGAGTGCCCTGATGCGGAGCAATGGAGGGTGGCCCACTCCGGCGGAGATCGTTCGTTGGAGGCAGGAGGCTCGCGACGATCTCTTCCGCGGGTGGGCCATGAGGTTGGAGGACCCCTCTGCGAGTCGAAGACTCGTAGAGGCGGTCCGGCCGGTCCTGCGGCCATGGGTGGAGCGGGCGCACGGGACCCCGACCTATCACCTGACCCAACTCCTCACAGGTCACGGCTGTTTTGCCAAGTACCTGTGGGAGGTGGTAGGGATAGAGTCGGGCCCCGAGTGCCGGTGCTGCGCGTCCAATGCGGAGGACACGGCAGAGCACACGCTGGCCGTGTGCTCCGCCTGGAGCGCGCAGCGGACCTCCCTCGTGGCCGTTGTTGGGGCCGACCTGTCGCTGCCGGCCATTATCCCGAAAATGGTCGGCAGCCAAGAGAGTTGGGCCGCCATCGCCGCGTTTGCGGGCGAGGTGATGGCGGCCAAAAGAGAGGAGTTGCGGGAGCGGGAGCGTGCTGGTCTCACGCTCCCGCCCCGCCGTCGTGCGATTAGGGGGCGCCGTCGCGCGGAGTATGCGCGCGCCCCCGACTAGAGCGGCCGTGGGCGGAGGGTCGGGGGACCCGCCGCCCACTTTCACGGCGAGCCGGAAGGCGCCCCCACGTGTTCCGGGGTGCCTTCCAGCAAAACATAGAGTGCCCGCGCGCTCGCTCACGGTCTCCTCTGAATGCAGAGGAGCCACGTAGGGCGATGCGTCGCGGGCCAGTAGACGCTGTGGCGACACAGCGCAGGGGGGCCCGTCTGGCCCCCCCACTATGAGAGTCCCTCTGGGACATCCTCTCGCCGGGCCACAGTGACTTAACCTCTGGCCTATCCTGTGGCCCGGTAGAGTAGAGGAGGAACACCGCGGGGGTTTAGTGGGTAGTCCAGCCCTCGGGCTGGGAGTCCCACACAAAGGCGCCCTGTTGTCCCCCGACAGCAGGGCGGCGAAGTGCGTAAATGCATTCCCCCGCGTAACCAAAAAAAAAAAAAAAACCTAACCTAACCTTTTTTTTTTTTTTTTTTTTTTTTTTTTTGTTGACGGGGGGGAAATCTTCTAAAAAGATACCCGACTTTCTGGGGGGAAAGCCGGGTTATGTTGGATTTTTACCAACTAAAACCCCCCCGGTGGCCCTCGCTGCGCATAATAAGGGAGCCCCGGCAACTCGTAAGCGAACAACAGCTCGAGGCCCCCTGGCACTGTGCATTGCGGCACCCATCGCTTGCAGGCAAGCCTGCGGCACGGCTTCTTTACGGCAGTGTGCAGCCACCACACACCACCGACTTCCCGGAGCCGTTTGGATGGGCGGATCGAGCCCCCACTCTCACCGCCCACGACTCCAAGCCCCCTTTCAGTCGCCTCTTACGACAGGCAGGGGATACCGTAGCTCTATTCTAAGCCCGAGACTACAGGGCTGGAGCGGCAGGCGCTCCCGCGCTCCGCCTTCTCGTAGTCCTATTATTTGCCCGGACTACTGGGCTTGTGGGCCTGGCTGACGGCGGCTGTTGCCGTCGCGTCTTCGGCTCCGTCTTCGAGCGGGATCAGCCCTTTCGCGTCCTCGCTCGGCTTCCTCCTTCTGGGTCATTACGACTTCGCAGAAGGAGGTAACGGCTTTCCAGTTTTCCTCGCTCTCCAACATGGCCGCCACCACGGCGGACAGCGCGAGGTTGCCGCCAATCTGGGCCACCAGGTCACCGCGCTCAGACTGCCACGCCGGACACACTTCAAGAGTGTGCTGCGCGTCGTCGCAGTCCGCAGCGCAGTGATGACATCGCGCCGACTCTTCGCGTCCGATCCTATTCAGGTACTCACTGAAGCAGCCGTGTCCAGTGAGCACCTGCGTAAGCCGGAACGTGACGCTCCCGTACTCCCGATGGTACCATTTGCCAAAGTTTGGCAAAATCGCACCAACCGTCCGCTTGTTGGCGCTCCGAGGCTCTCGGAGCCGCTGTCGCCACTCGCACCGTGCTCGCCGGTGTTCGACCTGCCGTAGCATTTCGACCGCCCTGGGTAGCACGGCTTCCTCCCGTCGGCGAATGTCGCGGAGTTGGTGGTACACCCTCGCGTCCATATCTGCCAGGATATCCAGGGGCGGAAACCGTGCCAAAACCGTTGCCGCATCAAACGAGATTGTGCGGTAACCTCGCGCAACTCTAATTGCCATCCGGCGCTGCACAGGCTTGAGCTTGCCCTTGCAGCGTGGGTCGCCGGACAGCCGGTCAGCCCATAGTGGGGCTCCGTACAGGGCGATTGACCGCACTACCCCCGCGTAGAGTCGGCGAACGCTCTCCCTAGGCCCCCCGAGATTTGGCAGGATCCGGTGCAAAGCACCCGCTACCTTATCGATCCGGGGGACCAGGCGGTCGAAATGCTCGACAAACTCCCACCTGCCGTCCAAAACGACACCTAGGTACTTCATGTACCGCTTTGTTTGCACTACGGCGCCACCCACGCAAACGTTCGAGATCGGTGGTTCCTCGCCCCGTGGGAGATCGTGGAACCACAAAGCCTCCGTCTTGTGGGGTGCCACCTCAAGGCCCAGCTCCCGGATCTTGCGCACAACGCAGGCCACTCCGGTCTCGGCAAGCCGAGTGGTCCGCTCAAAGCCCTCCCCTTCTGCCAGAACCAGCGTATCGTCCGCGTAACAGACGACACTCACGTCGCTGGGGAGTGCAATGCGGAGGACCACGTCGTAGGCGAGATTCCAGAGCAGCGGTCCGAGAACTGAGCCCTGGGGAACACCGCAGTACATCTCCCGCTGATGGACCTCCGCATCTCGACCAACATATTCAATGGTCCGATCGCGCAAATAGTCTCCGACAATGGCCCGGAGGTACGGGGGGATCCGGTGACGGATCAGCGCCGCTCTAATTGCGCTCCAGGGCAGGGAGTTAAACGCGTTGACAATATCAAGGCTTACAGCCAACACCACCCTGCCCCGGGACACCGCCTCCTCAGCGACTGAGCGCACTCGGAAGATGGCATCCACCGTGGAGCGCCCATGCCGGAAGCCGAACTGGCAGTCCGACAAGTCCGGACCGACGCCCCGCAGATGGAGCGTGAGGCGCTCTGCCAGTACCCGCTCGAGGAGTTTCCCCGCCTCGTCCAGGAGACATATCGGCCGATACGCAGAGGGAGAGTCCATGGCCCTTCCCTCTTTCCGCAGGAGGACTAGTCGCGCCCGCTTCCAGTCGGAGGGAAAGGTCCCGGTGCGGAGGCAGCAGCTGAAGTGATGTCGCAGTCGGTCCCCCAAGGCGCCCAGGGCCAGAACCCAGGCGCGGCCCGGTATCCCGTCAGGGCCCGGGGCGGTATTCCGCGCCGCCAACCGCTTCACGGCCCGGTCTAGCTCCTCTTTGTCCACGTCTAGGTCCTCTGTCCAGGGGGCGGTGACCGCCACCGCCGAGTCATCGGTGTCCTCGATCCTCGGAAAGAGGGTGTCTATGGCTCTTGCCACAAGACCCGGGTCGAGCGTCTCCGTCAACGGAGGAACCCACGGTCTGAGCTTGCCCAGTACAGTTTTGTACGAGCGCCCCCATGGGTCTCCATTTAACAGCTCTAGGAGCTCTTCCCAGGCCCTGAGCTTGGCGTTCGACACAGCGATTTGGAGCGCCATTGTGGCCTGTCGGTACGGCAGGTAGGCCGCGGCTTTCTCCGTCTCCGTGGCTTGGCGTCGTCTCCGGGTCCTGGTGTAGAGCCGTCGGGCACGCAGGCACGCCGAGCGCAGCCGGGCCAACTCCTCCGACCACCAGTACGTCCCCCGACGGTCCGTGGGCCTGGTACGGGGCATCGACGCGTCGCAGATGGCGGTCATGGCCTCCCTGAACCAGGCTGTCTCCGTTTCCGGGTTAGGAGAGTCAGGCAACTCGGACCAAGCCGCTGTGGTAGCGGCGGTGCAGAGCAGGTCCCGGTCCAGCTTTTTGAGGGCCCAGCGCCTGGCGCGGCCACTGTCTCGAGTCTGTCGGCTGTTGGGAGATCCCAGCTCGATGTCGACCAAGATATGCCGATGGTCGGACAGAGTGACAAACTCCTCCGCCACTCGCCAGCCCGAAACCACGCCGGAGGCCGCAGTATTTGCCCAGGACAGATCGACGACTGACTCGCCCTGCCACCTCACGCACGTGCTGACGGAACCCCGGTTCAGGAGCCTGAGGTCAAGACTAGCCGCCCACTCAAGGACAGTCTCTCCTCTAGCATCATCCCGGGGCCCGCCCCAGGCACGTGCGTGGGCATTGAAGTCGCCCACGACAATGACCGGGCGAGGCTGGCATCGGCGGACACACGCCGCGACTCCGTCCAGGTAGGCCTCGTACAGAGCGAGGCTTATGTTAGGTGACACATAACAGCCAACGACGGCCAGAGGCCCCCATTGAACTGCTACAACGCCCTGCCCCTTCTCCAGCAGTGAGCACGGCGGAGCCGAATCACCTCCTCCCCAAAAGACAGCCACAGAGCCCCCGTCGTCACCAAACCATCGAGGATGATTTGGAACACTATAGGGCTCTGCGACTACTGCCAGAGCAATCTGCCACTCCGCAAGGGTCTGCAGTAGCAGGTCCTGCGCCCCGCGGCAGTGATTCAGATTGCCCTGAAGCATCTTTAGGGGCTTAAAGGCAAGGCCTCCATGGCCTCCGGCGGGCTATTGCCCGGTTGGCTCAGCACGGCCGGCCCCGCCTCTTTGGGTTCTAGCGGGAGAGGATCCTGCATTCCTCTCTTCCTGCCCTTGCCCTTCTTGGGGGGAGCGCATTGCTTGCCGCCCAGCCGGTGGTCCGAAGGCCGGCCGAGGTCGGCACAAAGCGGGCACTTGAAGGCCTGGGCGGTGCACGCCCTTGCCTTGTGGCCGGGCTCTCCGCACGCGTAGCAACGCATGCTCCGGTCCTCCGTGTTTGGACACTGGCTGCGGACATGCCCAGCCTCGAGGCACCGGAAACATTGCAGGGTCCGTGCGGCCAGAGCCTCGACCCGTGCGGAGATCCATCCGCCTACGAGCAGCCGGGGAGCTGCCACGACTTTGCGGACAGCCGCGAGCGGGCACCGAACCCATACCGTCCCCAGCCGGCGGGCGGAGTGACGTATCGCTCCGACCTTAATCTGGTCAGCGCTACACGCCCCCGCTTCAGCGATCGCAGCTGCAACCTCCTCCGGGGTGATGGACTCGTCCAGCCCCATCACCCTCAACTCGCCGGTTTTGACCGGACGCACGACCTTCACCCCGAGGTCGGCGAGAGCCGCAGTCAGGCGTCCGGCCAGCTGGTCAGCCTTTGTTGCGCACTCGGGCCCGCCGATCTCGAGGACAAGTCCTCCCGTCATCGCTTTCTTTTGGCGGACCTCCTTGATGCCGCAGTCCGCCAGTTTCACCCGTGTCCTGGCGGTAGACATCACCTGGGCGTAAGTGACGTCTGACCCTTCGGGCACCGTCAGCGTGATGGCCGCTGACGAGGGCAGTCGCGCTGGTTTTGGCTTAACAGGAGGTTTTTTTTTCGCGGGTGCTGCCTTCCCGGGTGCTTTTTTATTCCCAGCCGGCTTCTTTGTGGCGGCCACTGTGGCCCAGGACCTGTCCGCTGTAGAAGGCTGGTTGGAGGCCGTCTCTGAGCCTGAGGGCACTGCTGGCAGCGGAGCTGGAGGTGGTGGAAGACGCTGGGCCTTTTTCCTCCGTCCACCCTTCTTTTTTGCCGGGGCAATCGCTGCAGATGCCGCCTGCTCGACCGGGACCGCTTTTCTTCCGAGCGGAGGGCGGATTGCCCTATCCGGGAAGATTTCAGCGGCAAAGCGCGCCAGCTTCTCGTCCATCAGGGCAGACACCTGGCTCATGGACAGGGGCTGGCCACCGCTGCCCGGTGCAGAGGTAAGGGGGGGGGCACTTTTGCTCTGCCGGAGGCGCTCGAGGTCTGCCGCCATGTCGGACATTTTCTTCTCGAGGCTGGCAAGTTTCGAACGCAGTTGTGCGTTCTCGCTCTCCAGCCTCTCATTTGATGTCGACGCCTGAGTGCGTTGAGCAAGCTCCTCAGTCACCGCTCTCCCGATTCGGGCTGCCAGGCGCAACTCCCGCACAAAGCTGCCCTTCAGGTTGCGGGACTTGGCGGCCACATTCTCGACGACGGCCAGCTTTTCCAGCATTCGGGACCCTAAGTCCGCCGTTGGCTGCGCCCGCATCTCCTCCGCCAGTTCATCTGCGGTTGGCAGACATCTAGTGGATCTGGTGTCTGGTGGGGCACCAGTGAGGTCCAGGTCCAGGGGATCCTCCTCAGTGGCGGAGTTCTCCGCAGCCACGGCTCGCTTCGCTCTTGGCCTCTTGGAAGAGACCGGGCCAGCTGCCGACGCTGGGAGGGCACGTTTCCGTCCTTGTGACCCCGCCGAGGTCACTGACATCATCGACACCTGTGACGTGTCGGAGTCGTAATCGCTCTCTAAAAGGAGCGCACTTCCCGAGGCGACAGCATTCCGTCGCCTCACCTTTGTTGCCGCGACCTTGCTGTTCCCAACACTGCTGGTATCAGTATCAGGAACAGCAAAACTACCCGCGGCAGTCTCCCTATCTTCGTCATTTTTACTTTGGGGGGGGGTTTTAAGGCTTTCCATTTTGTTCCCACGAGTATGGGAGAAATAATCGTCAATCCGGGCAGAGATCCCTGTACCCAAGATAACCCTAATACCACTGGGAGGGCGGGCGGTATCCCAGGGTTGGCCGCTAATGACTGATGAACTCCCCAGCCGCTCTTTCGAGCATCCCGACGCCGCGTTGCCCCAGCGCCGAGAGTTGAGGATTTATTATAGAGGTTGTCTCCTCGCGGTCCGGCCGGTTAAGGCAAGACCCTCGGTCCCGGTACGTTGGGATTACGATGTACTATCGCACACAGAACACCACTCTAAAAGTAGAGTGGGTGGTATGCCCCGTCTGAGTGACCTGACCTGACAAGTCAGGGCCCAGACGACCATCCCTGCCAGATTATTCGCCGTTAGCCAGCAAGATCTCATAGAGAGAAGTTACCGACCAACGCCCAGGGTGCACCAGCCTTTGCCACTGTCTTTCTACCGGATTCAAAGAATCAAGTAGAACGGCAGCAGCGCGGGCAAACGAGGAGGTTATCTGGCATCGCACCCCAACCTAACCTAACCTAACCTAACCTAACCTTTTTTTTTTTTTTTTTTTTTTTTTTGTTGTCGAGGGGGAAATCTTCAAAAAGATACCCGACTTTCTGGGGGGAAAGCCGGGTTATGTGGGATTTTTACCCACTAAAACCCCCCCGGTGGCCCTCTCCGTGCGTTTAGAGGGGGGGCTCCGGGATCTCAATGAACACTCCGGAACCCCCGCGCACTGTGCATTTCGGCACCCGTCTAGTTTCCGGCTTACGCCTGAAAGCCCTCATCTGCGGCAGTGTGCGGCCACCACACACCGCCGCCGCCACGGAGTCGCTTGTAACGGTGGTTCGAGCCCCCACTCTTACCACCCGCGACTCCGATGCCCCCTTTTAGTCGCCTCTTACGACAGGCAGGAGATACCGTAGCCCTATTCTAAGCCCGGGACTACAGGGCTTGGCCCCCCTTTTAGTCGGCTCCTACGACAGGCAGGGGATACCGTAGTCTTATTCTTTGCCCATGACTACAGGGCGTTGGGGCTAGGGCGGGGCTGGTCAGCGCCGCCTCTGCGCCTCCGCCTCCTAGCGGGGTCAGCCCTCTCCCTCTCTCTTTCGGCCTCCTCCTTCTTGGACATTACTATCTCACAGAAGGAGGAGACTGCGTCCCACTCGGTTTTGCTCTGCACCATTTTTGCTACCACGGAGGGCAGCCGGAGGTCTGCCCCGATCACAGCGACGAGGTCTCGTCGCGGCGATTGCCACGCGGGGCAGACCTCCAACGTGTGCTGGGCATCATCACTTGGGGAGCTGCAGTGGTGGCATGATGCCGAGGCTTCCCTATTGATCCTGTGCAGGTACTCGCCGAAGCACCCGTGTCCGGTGAGTACCTGAGTCATCCGGTAGCTTATTTGGCCACCCGCTCGGCTCATCCAGTCTTGGAAGACGGGCATGATTGCTCCCACGACCCTCTGGCGTTCACTAGCCGGCTCTTGTAGGCGCGTCTGCCACTCCTCAAGAGCATCTTCGTGCGCCTGTTGCCGCATCACGGTAACGGCCCTGGGGGGTAAGTCCTGACCCTCCTCGCGCATGCGGCGCATCTCCGCATACACCTTTGCGTCCATTTTCGCCAAAATGTCCAGGGGGGGAAGTCTCGCCAGAAGACCTGCCGCTTCGTGGGAGATCGTGCGGTATCCGCGTGCTACCCTTATGGCCAGCCGGCGTTGCACGCTTAGCAGCTTTGCTTTACATGCACGATTGCCGGCCAGTTCATCCGCCCATATTGGTGCACCGTATAGGGCCATGGACCGCACGACCCCCGAGTAGAGCCGCCGAACACTCTCCCGCGGTCCCCCCAGATTAGGCAGGATTCGGTGCAGGGCACCCGCTACCTTCTCGATCCGGGGGACTAGGCGGTCGAAGTGCTCGACAAACTCCCAGCGACCGTCTAAGATGATGCCAAGGTACTTCATGCACCTCCCCACCTGGACAACGGCGTCGCCCACGCGGACCGCAGAGCTTGGCGGTTCCACGCCCTTGGGGAGGTCGTGAAACCACAGTGCCTCGGTCTTATGTGGCGCGATTTGTAGTCCCAGAGCTTGGATTCTACGGACCACGCAGGCGACACCATACTCGGCGACACCGGTCGTCCGCGCGAAATCCTCTCCCTCCGCGAGTATCAGTGTATCGTCCGCGTAGCACACGACTTGAACCCCGACGGGCAGAGTGATTCGCAGCACCACGTCGTACGCGAGGTTCCACAGGAGTGGCCCCAGGACCGACCCCTGTGGGACCCCGCAGTACATTCTCCTGCTATGCGAAGACCCGTCGCGGCCGACGTACTCAATGCTGCGATCGCGCAGATAGTCGCAGACGACACTCCGCGTACACTCGGGTAGGCCATGGAAGATCAGTGCCTCTCTGATAGCCTTCCAGGGCAAGGAGTTAAAGGCGTTTACAATGTCCAGACTAATTGCAAGTACCACCCTGCCCTGCGAGACCGCCTCTTGCGCAATGGATCGAACGCGGAGAATAGCGTCCACAGTGGAGCGTCCGTGCCGGAAGCCAAATTGGCAGTCCGACAGGTCTGGACCGACGCTCCACAGATGGAGGTTTATGCGTTCCGCCACTACACGCTCAAGAAGCTTTCCCGCTTCGTCCAGCAGACAGATGGGCCGGTATGCCGATGGCGAGTTCGCGGGTCTGCCCTCTTTCTTGAGGAGCACCAGTCGCGCCCGCTTCCATTCCGCGGGGAAGCGCCCAGACTTCAAGCAGCCGCTAAGGTGGACCTGGAAACGCTCACCAAGAACGCCGAGAGCAAGCACCCAGGCGCGACCTGGGATACCGTCGGGGCCTGGGGCAGTATTACGTACTGCCAGGCGCTTTACAGCTCGCTCCAGTTCCTCCTTCCCAACATCCACATTCTCGTCCGGGAGAGGTGGCATTGTCACCGTGTTCGGTGCACTCAGCGGGCTGTCTGCAGCTCGTGGGAATAGAGTGTCCACCACATTCACCACGAGGCTAGGCTCAAGGGTCTCTGTCAACGGAGGAACCCACGGTCTGAGTTTGTCCAGTACCATTTTGTACGGACGCCCCCATGGGTCCTCGTTGAGGCTGTCTACGAGCTCGTAGTGCGCCTTTTCCTTCGCATTTGCGACAGCCGCTTGGAACGTTGTTGTGGTCTCCCGATACACGGTGTACGCCGCCAGCCTCTCCTCGGAGGAAGCTTGGCGTCGCCTGCAACCTAACCTAACCTAACCTAACCTAACCTAACCTAACCTAACCTAACCTAACCTTTTTTTTTTTTTTTTTTTTTTTTTTTTTTTTTTTTTTTTTTTTGACCCAGGAGGAACCCTATTACGGGTACCACCGGCTCGGGGGAGCACGGTGGTTATGTCGGACTCCCCGCCCTGAAAAGGGCGGTATACCGACTAAAACTCCTGGGGTGTTCCTCCGCACTCGCAAGGGACGGGGCCACGGGAACGCTTGCGCACACTACCGCGACCCCGTCAGCGGGCGCCCTTGCGGGCACTCCTTCGGGGGGAAACGTTGCCTCCCCCCTCACTCCGCTGAAGGCACTCCGGAACACATGGAGCGCCTTCCAGCACGGGACCTCTCAATCGAGCGGCGGGTCCCCCGACCCACCGCCCGAAGGCCCCCGTTACGGTGGCAGACGGTTGGCATACGCCCGCCGTCTGCGACCGGGTCTCCGACGGCGAAGAGGGAGCGAAAGAGGATCGTCCTCTCGCGCCCTCTCCGCCGCCTCCTTCTCCTCCATGACGGCCTCGCTGAAGGCGAGGACCGCCGCCCAGGCCTCTTCGCTGCCGACCATCGCACTGACGATGGCCGGCAGCGAGAGGTCCGCTCCAATAGCCGCGGCCAATTCGGCACGCGGCTCCGCCCACGCAGGGCACACGGCGCGCGTGTGGTGCGCCGTGTCCTCTGTTGCATCGCAGTGGTGGCACGCCGTCGACGGCTCGCGACCCACCACCCGACACAGGTACACACCGAAGCAGCCGTGCCCGGTGAGGACCTGCGCCAAGCGGTAGGTCACTGTGCCGTGCTTGCGTTCGGCCCAGTCCCGAAGGATGGGTCGAACGGCGGCCACCACCTCGAGGCCGGCGGTAGGTTGCGCCAGTCTCTCCCACCACTCCCGGAAGAGATCGTCACGGGCTCCCTCTCTCCACCGCACGATCTCCTCCGGAAGCGGCATCCCACCATTGGCGCGAACCTCCGCGCCGCGCCAATAGACCGCCGCGAGTACCTCGGCTTCGAGGTCCCACGGCGGGCTACCGGCCAGCACCGTCGCCGCCTCGTACGAGACGGTGCGGTACGCTCGAGCCACCCTGGTCGCCATGACCCGCTGCGGGCGCCGCAGTAGGGTCCGGTTCGCGGCAGTGCCCAGGGCGTCCACCCATATTGGCGCTCCGTAGAGCGCCATAGAGCGCACCACACTCGTGTACAGGCGGCGACAGCTCCCCCCGGGCCCCCCAATATTGGGGAGCAACCCAGCGAGTGCCCCGGCCGAGGTCACCAGTCTGGCGGCCAGGCGCCGGAAATGCTCCGTGAACCTCCATCGGCCGTCGAGCACGATGCCCAGGTACCGCATATGCGGCGCGACGGCGATGGAGGCCCCACCCACCACGATTCTCATTCCTGGAGGCGGCGCGTTTCGAGGCCCGTGAAAGACCAGGGCCTCGGACTTGTTTAGGGCCACCTCCAGGCCCAGGCTTCGAATCCTCCGGACAACCTGGGCTACGCCTGCAAACCTAACCTAACCTAACCTAACCTAACCTAACCTAACCTAACCTAACCTAACCTAACCTAACCTAACCTAACCAGGGATCATAAAATAGAGGGCGTAAACATCTTCACGGATGGAAGTAAAATAGAAGGGAAGGTCGGGGCTGCAGTAACATGGTGGCGAGACGGACAAGAAATAAAGGCCCAAAAATTTAAGTTGGAGAGTTACTGCACAGTGTTCCAGGCTGAAATGCTGGCGCTACATAAAGCAGTACACGCAATATTGCAAAGAAAGGAGGACCGCTTTAACATATTTAGCGACTCACGCTCTTCCCTTGAACTCCTACGCAGCAAAAGCATAAATCATCCCTTAGTTTATGAAATAAGAAAAAATTTCAGAAAAGTAAAATTACAAAATAAAACAATAAATTTTTTTTGGATAAAAGCACACGTAGGAGTTGAAGGGAACGAGCGGGCCGATCAACTAGCCAAGGAAGCCGCCCTCTATAAAAAGACTGCCCCAGAATACGATAAGTTCCCATTGTCATTCGTAAAAAGGTGTGTGAGACAAAGAACTCTAGTGAGGTGGCAAGCGAGGTATACGGAAGGCAAAACTGCGGAAATAACAAAAATTCTATTACCGAGTGTTACACAGGCCTACAAAGTTTCCCGAACAGGGAAACTCACTCCAAAGCTGGTCCAGGTGCTGAGCGGTCATGGGGGATTTTCACAGTACCTGTTCAGATTTAAATGTAAGGACAGTCCGGCATGCGTTTGTGACCCCGGAAAGGAAGAAGGTATCCTGCATCTGTTGTTGGAATGCCCGCTGCACGAATACGATAGACTTAAGTTAGAAATAGATACAAATAAAATAATAAATATAAATACTCTAAAAGATTTTTTAGAAGATAAGGACTGCTTCGAGGTGTTCAAGAATTTCTGTGAAAAAATTGTGAGTCAAGTAAACAATCGAAATAAAACTAGATAAGATAGACATATTAAGCATCCATTAAATTATGCATAAAGTATATTATGGAGTAATATACATCATATGCATAAATAACAAGAAAAAAAAAAAAAATAATTAATAAATAAATAATATATATATACTATAATGGTAAGTTGTACTACACACGATGTAAAATACTACACTGATGAAATCTTAGATAACATTGGCGTAGTATTATAATAAAAAAAAAAAAAAAAAAAAAATAAAAAAAAAAAAAAAGAGAAATTGTTAATATCTAATACTTACCAATAAGCTTAGAAACAAATTATACATCGAACTGATTCGGTAAGTATAATTTGAAAGGAAAAAGAAGAAAAAAAAAAAAAAAAAAAAAAAAAACAAACAAACCAATACTAGTTAAGGAATTGTTAAAAATAAAAAATTAAAAAAAAAAAAAAAAAAAAAGAATTATTGCACATTGCTACATGAGCTAACAAATGTGTAATAATTATAAAATAAAGGGAAAAAAAAAAAAAAAAAAAAAAAAAAAAAAAAAAAAAAAAAAAAATAAGTAACAGAATAAGTAAGATAGTTAGTTAGTTAAGAGTAAATACAGTAACAATATAGATATAAGTTAGTATAACACGGCATCTGCACAATGTATGTGAGAACGAAAAAAAGTAATAGAATAAGTTAAATATAGTTACTTAAGGGTAAATACAATAAGACAGATATAACTTGGTGTGGCACGGCATCTGCGAAAAAAAAAAAAAAAGAGACGATAATTAAACAGTGTTGGTCTAATAAGGTCTCTGCCTAATGGCAGAGGGTTTTCGGCGAAATATTTTTCATAAAAAAAAACCTAACCTAACCTAACCTAACACTAACGCGACATACGTGTCGGTGATAGAGCCAATTGTGCTGTATGCTGCAGGCGCATGGCATTCAGCTGCAGAGAAACTGATGGTAAGGAATCAGTTGGACTCGCTGCAGAGAGGCTTCGCGCAGAAGATCACCAAAGCATACCGCACGGTGTCTCTGACATCGGCATTAGTCTTGTCAGGCCAACTACCCCTAGACCTCAGGATCCTTGAAGCGGGAAAAATGTACGAAATAAAAAAGGGACACTCCGAGGACTTTATACCACCAGGCAGAGAGGTAGAACGCAGGGTAGGACCGACGCAAAATCCCCACCCGGCTCTACTCACAACAACCGAGTATGAGCGCCTCGACGACATGGACCCCGAAACCCTGAACAACCTAAATGTGGTAGGTGCACAAGTGTACACCGACGGCAGCAAAATAGAAGGGAAAGTCGGTGCTGCCCTTACAATGTGGGTTAACGGCAGGGAATCCAAGTACTCCACCTTTCGTCTAGAGCCTCACAACACTGTCTTCCAATCGGAAATGTATGCTCTCTACAGAGCCGTAAAAATGGTTAGAGACTCCAAGATGGGCACGGTTAACATCCTCAGCGACTCGAGATCTTCGCTGGACTTACTCAGGTGCCCATCGGTAACTCACCCTCTGGCTCTCGAGATAAAGAGATACATCCGAGAAATCCGGGAACAAGACAGAACAGTGAGGCTCTTCTGGCTGAGAGCCCACGTGGGAACGCCGGGGAACGAAAGAGCGGATGAACTGGCCAAAAAAGCTGCACTCACCAAGAAGACAGCTCCAGACTATGACAAGGTTCCCATATCCTTCGTCAGGAAACAGATACGAGAGGAAACAGTGAAAAAGTGGCAGATGCGCTACGAATCTTCCAGCACGGGCTCGGTCACAAAGGTATTTCTACCCACCGTCCAAATGGCAAGACGAGCACTGAAGGACATGGAACTAACACCCATGCATGTCCAGATCCTGACCGGCCACGGAGGATTCGCGGCGTATCTCCACCGCTTCCACGTCAAAGACAGTCCCTCTTGTATCTGCGATCCCGAACGCGACGAAACGATATGGCACGTGCTTCTGGAGTGTCCAAGATTTGGCCGGGAAAGGATGGAGCTGGAACTACAAATCCAGACCAAACTGGACCAGTCCACTCTGCCCACCATCATGGAGGACCCGGCCATCAGAACACCTTTCTTGGAGTTTGCGAGCAAAGCCGCCAGAATAGCCGCAAAGAGAAACAGCACATCTGCTGCCGCCGGTGACACAATCCCCCCCACCACAAGTGCCCCCACCGTCATCACAAACACCTCCACTACCGGAAATACAACCTTTAGCATAAGAACAACAACCGTTACAAATCAGGCCACGGACATCACGCAGAGTCGCGCTCGAAATCTCTTGGAGTGCGGAGAGCGCGGCGTGCCGAAAATAAGGGTAAGAAGCGTGGCTCTCTTCATGGACAACGACACCGAAACACTCGGTATAAGCTTTTGTCGTCTTGGCAGAAAGAGTGTTGCAATACCACCCGGCCTGGCTACCCTGCTGAAAGGGAGCACGTCCAAGACCAGCATGAAACTCCAAGTTTTCAACGCGCTACCCCAGTCGCAAGTAGCCGACCACCGGTTCCGCCTAGTGCAACACAAAAACAAAACAATAGCACTATTCGACTGGGGAGAGGAAACACCATTCGCGCAGGCATGCTCCGTGCTAACGAAACTTGGACGCAACACATGCTACGGCTCCCGAAAAATAAGCGTAGACGCAATGGTGCTTCAAATCGAAAAAGGAGAAGTCGCAGACCTTATGGGTTGTCTGAAAGCCTCAGAAAATCACGAGGTGGTAGTGTACGAGGACAGAGGAGAAAACTTAAGTTTTCTCAAAGAGCCGAAACACGACCAAGCGACTACATCCGCCGACAGTTGGGGGAACCCCATTCCCAACCCAAGCACCCAAAGCGGATCGGACCGCTTACAGCAAAGGGTGGCCGCCGAAAATGCAGCAGCCAAGGAACGTGGAAGTCCAGAGGAGACAGCTGGGGCGAGGGGGTTGATAAAAGCATTTATGAACGCCCTCGGCTCAGCTACGCGAGCCACGCAACCAAGAACCTCCAAAGCCGCGGAGCGCCAAGAAGAGGCGGTGAAGGAGTTCTTGAAGGAAAACACAGACCCAAAGCCGCCGTATGAACACAGAACGAGAGCCGACAAGGGACAAGTCAGCCCGCCTAGTCTCAAACCAGCAGAGAAGCCCGTAGACCACGCAACGAACGCTTTCCTCGAGTTTCAGGCAGTAATAAGAGCTTCCAGAGAAGTCAATCTAGCCACATGCGATGAGATCTTGCAGACCTTCCAGCGGGGGAACGAAGGGCTGTTGAAGGTGAGACTCGAGGAGGCTGACGCAGCCATATACAATAACGACACCTCCCAGGTCATAAGGGGAACCATGTCAGGTCGGTATATGGCAGCATACAGTGCAACAAGTGGCTTCGTGGCTCTTGACGACGGGGAGACGCGGCGGACTGGCAAAGCAAAGTACGCTACACCACAAAACGATCCCATAGTGGTTACCGCCCGATGTACAAGGATAATGCTGGACGATAAGATCCTGAACATGGCCGACATAGTTACAGAAACGCTCGGTCCCAGAACAGCATCGGACACATGGTCGGCACCAAAGTTGCGATGGATCAACGGAGTTCCGGGATGTGGAAAAACGACATGGGTGGTGAGCAACTTCGATGGGGAGAACGACGTAGTAGTCACCAGCACAACCGAAGCCGCCAACGACCTGAAAGAAAGGCTAGGTCGTCGCATAGGGAACGCATCGAAAATCAAGGTGCGCACTATGGCCTCAATTCTAGCAAATGGTTCAAAAGAGCCCGGAGGTTGTAACCGTTTATTGGTTGACGAAGCTCTAATGAACCATTTTGGGGCCATAGTGATGGCGACTCAGTTGCTAGGTGCCAGCGAAATTGTCCTCATCGGAGATGTAAACCAGCTGCCGTTTATTGACCGACAGAACCTCTTCCAGCTGAGGTACAGCCGCCCGAACCTGCTAGCGAACATCAGCGAGCAGTGGTCATGCACACACCGGAACCCGATGGATGTAGCGTACGCCCTAAGAGAGGTTTACCCTGGAATGTACTCGTCAGTACGTCGAGTACGTTCGCTCGAGCTTAAGAGGTTCGTTGGCGCGCAAATACCCCACAACCTGCCGAACACTCTATTCCTGGTACACACCCAGGAGGAGAAAAAATCCCTCATCAACCAGGGATTCGGGTCGGGCACGGGTTCGCGCGCCCTTACCATACACGAGGCACAGGGTTTAACCTACGAGTCGGTCATCGTCATACGGGCAAACGAAAGGGCACTGAAAATATATGACAGCGTCCCACACGCGGTGGTGGCCGTATCGCGACACACGACCAGTTGCATATACTACTCGGACGGCGGCGACGACGCGATCGGCAGATTCGTGAGAAGGGCAACGGCTGTCACAAGCAAAGCAATCGCGGAGCACAACCTAAGGATGGCAATGCGAAAACGCGATTCTGAGGTGGCAGTCCAAACCGTGGCTTTCACGAAAGAAAGGTAAAGCGCGGAATCCGAGGCTGACAAACAGTACCAATAACAGAAACTAGGCAATAAAACCATAAATAAGGGATAAAAACAGCAACTACGCAAAAAAAAAAAAAAAATAAGAAAAAAAAAAAAAAAAAAAAATTTTATAAGACTAAAATTACGGAGAAAAAAAAAAAAAAAAAAAAAAAAAAAAAAAAAAAAAAAAAAAAAAAAAAAAAAACTACATTTAAGTATTTAGCTGTAAGAACTAGATAAGAAACGTGTGTGGTACACAACACCTGTACCAAATTATATTATAAGTAAGCTTTATATGTGGAGCATAAGGAGAATAAAAAAAAAGGGACAACAAAGAGAAAAACGTAAAACAAAGGCACGGACCCCGCGTCTGTGGAAAAATGGTGTATTATTAAAAAAAAAAAAAAAAAAAAAAAAAACACTAACGCGAACACTGCAAAGCGGGGTTCACCAGAACGGTAGGAAGCGGGCAAAAGACATCAACGCGTAGCCCGGGCTTTCAACAAACAACTTAGAATAATAATTTGCTGTAGAATTAAAAAAAAAACAAGTTAGGTAAATAAGATATAACAACAAAAAAAAAAAAAAAAAAAAAAAAATGTCTAGCTCAAGTGCTGAGAGCTCACACAAGTCTGCCTCGGAAACCGCCCCAAGACCAACGCGCTCACTGCGGGAAAAGGTCCTAACCAAGGCCGCAGTGGCAAGATCGTCCACCTCAGAAAAGCTGAGGCAGCCGCCCGCGCAAACGAAGATGCCGGAAGCGCCAAAACCGCCGCGGAGGAGGAAGCAAGCTGGCAAAGGCCAAACTCCGCCGCAGCCCGAAACCTCCCCCTCGGAGAGCTGCGCGGCCGAAGCTAACGCTCCGGCCTCGCGGATCGCCGCGGGGGAGAGTGGGGTGCCAGCCAGCGAAGGCTCTGCCCAAACACCGCTGACACCAGAACCTGCGTCAGCCGACGTCGCAATCGATAAGGTGATCGACTGGGAGCAATGCGGGATTTCTCCTCCTCGTCCCGTAGTATCGGACGAAGAAATCTCGGTCGCCTCATCGATTGAGTCATCGGCTACAACAGCGGCGGCCAACAAACGCGTCAGCATCCTCTACTCGACGCCGAGGAGAGGAACCGGGGTGCTAATGGACACGGCGACAAGGGTGGCGAACGACCTGCTGCAAAAAGGGAAGGACGCACTGGAAGCTGCGGGCAATATGAAGCGGGAGTGCAAAGCTACCGCTCTCGACTGCCTGCAGGGCCTGTACGAGACAGTGCTGTCCCTGTCAGACTCTAGGGCTAGACACAAATACAACCTCGAGAAAGAGAACTCCAGCCACGCCAAGGAACTCGTATATGTTCAAAGAAGTCATATAAAGGAGTTAGCCGAAATGCGTCAAAGCCTGACAAAAGAAATGTGCCAAGCTCGAAAGGACATCTCGGAGACCTTGGTCGAGGCAAAGGCCATAAGAAACTGGCTTGGGCACGAGATGGACGAGCCATTCCGCCAAATCGCCGAAATACAAAAAGAAGTGACGTCGCTGGGAAAAAAGATCCACCAGGAGGGAGACAAGAAAACTGATGACATAAAACCCGCCTCAGGGGAGCCAAAATGGCACACCATCGAGGCGAGTGTCACGAAACTCGGCAATAACATCGGCTGCGTGTCTAATCAACTCGACACCCTCCGGCGAACGGTGGAAAGTCTCGCAGCGGCACCGGCTACTCCCAAAACACCGCCCTCACAACCCGAAACTCCCGAACTGCAAAGCACCATCACCAAATTCACGTCAGAGATAGAGACGCTGAAGGAATCCGTGCAACACCTTCTGAACAGACCCGCAAACTCTCCCGCCCCACCTGAGCCCACCCTGGACTTGGCTGCACACCTTGAGCCACTGACGGAGCGGCTCCAAATGGTCTCTTCAGACCTCCGCGAACTGCGAGACAAAAAACCCGAGGTCCCCGCGCCCCCAGCGCCAAACCTAGAGGCAGAACTCGCGATGGCGGAGGTCAAGCAAACTTTGGCCACGATAAAGAAAGGAGTTTCCGAGCTTCATACGTCAGAAAAGCCGCCGTTGGGACCAATGACGTTTGCCCAGGCGGCGGCAAAACCACAACCGCCAAAACATCCGAACCACACGTTAATCGTGTCATCGAAGGACCCAAAACATACGGGCCAAAACGTGATAGACAAAATTACGGCAGCCCTGGA
Source organism: Yponomeuta cagnagella (assembly GCA_947310995.1). Lineage (NCBI taxonomy): Eukaryota > Metazoa > Arthropoda > Insecta > Lepidoptera > Yponomeutidae > Yponomeuta > Yponomeuta cagnagella. The sequence goes on along the minus strand of OX371287.1, from coordinate 17,866,348 downwards.
CTTAAAAAACACCGGGGCTAAGGTCGACAAGGTTCGGAAAGCTCGGAACCAAAAGGTGGTCCTAAGTTGCGCGAGCAAGGAGGACTTGCAAATCGTCAGAGAAAAAGTCCAGGGAAACGGAAGCCTGAAAATTTCCGAGGCAAAGCCGGCAAACCCCTTAGCCTGCATCAAAGGAGTGCTCTCCAACAACACCGACGAGGAGATTGTAGATCTCCTAAAAGCGCAGAACCGACATCTTCTGCGCGACGTCGGTGTCGAGGAACCAACCATAAAGATGCGGTATAGGAAACGCGCGCGGAACCCACACGAGTGCCACCCGGTCGTAGAGCTCTCTCCAGAAGTCTGGAAGCGATTTATTGAGGCGGAAAAAGTACACATCGGAATCCAGCGATGCCGAGTCGAGGATCAGTCTCCACTGGTGCAGTGCACAAAATGCTTGGCGTACGGCCACTCCAAGTCCATGTGCAAGGCCGAGCATGCAGCTTGCTGCTTTTGCAGCGACGCACACGGGAGTGGGAACTGCCCCTCGAGAGCGGCTGGCAAACCTCCGGTGTGCACAAACTGCACAAAAGCTCAAAGAGAGGACAGCGACCGGGCGCACACCGCTTTCAGTGACGTGTGTCAAGAACGCCAAAAATGGGACCACATAGCGAGGTCTCGTGTTTCCTATTGCTAAGGGCGACCAGGCAGAAAACGGGTCGGTCAACTCGCAGAGCCCAGGAACATCAGACGGATCAAAAAGGAAGCTCAAGATCATCCAGGCAAACCTGCAGCGCTCCAAGCTCGCAACAGCTGAACTCTTCCAGGCGGCCCAGGAAAAGGGAGTTTCAATAGCGCTAGTTCAGGAGCCCTACGTTGGAAGAACTGGCACTATGAAACAAAGCCCCGGCACGCAAGTCATTCAGTGCACCCTGGATCGCCAAAAGCCAGTGAAAGCGGCAATCGTCGTGTTCGGGGGCAGCCTGGAGGTCATCCACGACCCCCAACTGGTAACCGAAAACGTCGCCGCCGTTCTCATAAAAGCTGGCCAGCTAAAGCTTGGAGTGATATCCGTCTACTACGAGGGCGACCAAGACATAGACCCGTACATCTCGGAAACAAAAAGGCTCTCCGGAAAGTTGGGCACGGAAAACATCATAGTGGCGGGAGACGTAAACGCCTGGAGCCACTGGTGGGGAAGCAACTCGGAGGACCACCGCGGGGCGGCGTACAACACCTTCCTAAGCGAGATGGACTTCCAAATCCTCAACACAGGTCAAGTTCCCACTTTTGAGACCTACAGGGGAGACAGGCTCTGCACAAGCATAGTAGATGTAACTGCTTGCAGCCTGTCCTTGCTGGGCAAAATCGAGGAGTGGAGTGTGAATAGAAGTCTCACAACATCAGACCACAACGCAATTACCTTCAGTCTGAGACTAGAGAAGGGCCTGGAACCCCTAAGGCCAATCTCTACACGCATCTACAACACCAAGAAGGCAAAATGGTCCGACTTCAATACACACTTCACCTCTGGATTAGCCGAAAACAGCATCACCGTGACCAGGGTGTCGGAAGTGCGAGACCTGGAGGGTCTGGAAGAAATACTAACATCCTACACAGAAACCATCCGTAAAGCTTGCGAAAAAGCAATACCCAAGCTAGGCGCATGGAAAGGTGACGCGGGACCCCCGTGGTGGTCGCCTGCCCTGGACAACTTAAAAAAGGACGTTCTGAGGAAAAAACGAAGAATTCGTAACGCAGCCCCATGCCGCAGGCAACAAACCGTGGACGAATACCTGCTGGTAAAAGAGGAGTACGTACGGAGAGCCACAGAAGCCGCCACACAAAGTTGGAAGGAGTTTTGCTCGACCCAGGACCGTGAGAGCATGTGGGACGGTATCTACAGAGTCATAAGGAAGACCGCCAGGAGATCAGACGACATGCTTCTGAGAAGCGCGGCCGGGGAAACGCTGAGCCCGGAACAGTCTGCGGAACTCCTGGCGAGAACGTTTTATCCCGATGACTCTGTGGAAACCGACACCGAATACCACACCATGCTCAGAGGACAAACAGTCGAGTGCAACCCGGCGAAAATACAAGGACTGTCGGCAGACGATCCCCCCTTCACACCCGCGGAGCTGGACATGGTCCTCAGGGGCGCGAACCCGAAAAAAGCTCCCGGGCCGGATGGACTGACTGCCGACATATGCACAGCCGCCATCCGCTGCAATGCAGAAGTGTTCCTGGCACTGGCAAATAAATGCCTATCGCTGTCGCACTTCCCAAGGCAGTGGAAAATCGCTCACGTGTGCATCCTGCGTAAGCCGGGTAAGGAGGACTACACGCACCCCAAGTCCTACAGGCCAATTGGCCTTCTATCGGTCCTTGGTAAAATCGTCGAGAAACTTCTCGTGTGCCGACTTCAGTGGCACTTCCTCCCGACTCTGAACGCGACCCAGTACGGTTTCATGCCACAACGCGGAACCGAGGACGCCCTCTATGACCTATTAGCCCACATACGGACAGAAGTGAAATCTAAAAAGGTTGTGCTTCTGGTATCGCTGGACATAGAGGGAGCCTTCGACAACGCATGGTGGCCCGCGCTAAAACAACGAATGATCACGAAGAACTGTCCAAAGAACCTCTACGCCTTGGTGGTATCATACTTAAGGGACCGCAAGATCAGGGTCAACTACGCCAGAGCGTCTAGTGAAAAGGAAACCACAAAAGGTTGTGTCCAGGGTAGCATTGCGGGACCGACATTCTGGAACCTAATCCTAGACCCACTCCTACAAAAAATGGCTAGTAAAGGGGTACACTGCCAAGCTTTCGCAGACGATGTGGTCCTGGTTTTCTCCGCTCACTCAGTCAGTACCCTTCAGCAAGCAGCCGACAAGACTCTTAAGGCCGTAGCGGAATGGGGTGTTGAAAACAAGTTGAAATTCGCCGCGCACAAGACAAACGCGATGGTGATCACAAAGAAACTTAAATACGACACCCCCATCATCCACATGTCAGGCAGCAGGATAGAGCTTGTCAAGGAGATCAAGCTGCTGGGTCTTATAATCGACTGCAAGCTCACTTTTAACGCGCACGTAACCGCCATTTGCAAAAAAGCCGCGGACATCTATAAACAGCTTGCGTGCGCGGCAAAGGTGACCTGGGGACTGAACGGAGAAATCATAAGGACTATATACGTGTCGGTGATAGAGCCAATTGTGCTGTATGCTGCAGGCGCATGGCATTCAGCTGCAGAGAAACTGATGGTAAGGAATCAGTTGGACTCGCTGCAGAGAGGCTTCGCGCAGAAGATCACCAAAGCATACCGCACGGTGTCTCTGACATCGGCATTAGTCTTGTCAGGCCAACTACCCCTAGACCTCAGGATCCTTGAAGCGGGAAAAATGTACGAAATAAAAAAGGGACACTCCGAGGACTTTATACCACCAGGCAGAGAGGTAGAACGCAGGGTAGGACCGACGCAAAATCCCCACCCGGCTCTACTCACAACAACCGAGTATGAGCGCCTCGACGACATGGACCCCGAAACCCTGAACAACCTAAATGTGGTAGGTGCACAAGTGTACACCGACGGCAGCAAAATAGAAGGGAAAGTCGGTGCTGCCCTTACAATGTGGGTTAACGGCAGGGAATCCAAGTACTCCACCTTTCGTCTAGAGCCTCACAACACTGTCTTCCAATCGGAAATGTATGCTCTCTACAGAGCCGTAAAAATGGTTAGAGACTCCAAGATGGGCACGGTTAACATCCTCAGCGACTCGAGATCTTCGCTGGACTTACTCAGGTGCCCATCGGTAACTCACCCTCTGGCTCTCGAGATAAAGAGATACATCCGAGAAATCCGGGAACAAGACAGAACAGTGAGGCTCTTCTGGCTGAGAGCCCACGTGGGAACGCCGGGGAACGAAAGAGCGGATGAACTGGCCAAAAAAGCTGCACTCACCAAGAAGACAGCTCCAGACTATGACAAGGTTCCCATATCCTTCGTCAGGAAACAGATACGAGAGGAAACAGTGAAAAAGTGGCAGATGCGCTACGAATCTTCCAGCACGGGCTCGGTCACAAAGGTATTTCTACCCACCGTCCAAATGGCAAGACGAGCACTGAAGGACATGGAACTAACACCCATGCATGTCCAGATCCTGACCGGCCACGGAGGATTCGCGGCGTATCTCCACCGCTTCCACGTCAAAGACAGTCCCTCTTGTATCTGCGATCCCGAACGCGACGAAACGATATGGCACGTGCTTCTGGAGTGTCCAAGATTTGGCCGGGAAAGGATGGAGCTGGAACTACAAATCCAGACCAAACTGGACCAGTCCACTCTGCCCACCATCATGGAGGACCCGGCCATCAGAACACCTTTCTTGGAGTTTGCGAGCAAAGCCGCCAGAATAGCCGCAAAGAGAAACAGCACATCTGCTGCCGCCGGTGACACAATCCCCCCCACCACAAGTGCCCCCACCGTCATCACAAACACCTCCACTACCGGAAATACAACCTTTAGCATAAGAACAACAACCGTTACAAATCAGGCCACGGACATCACGCAGAGTCGCGCTCGAAATCTCTTGGAGTGCGGAGAGCGCGGCGTGCCGAAAATAAGGGTAAGAAGCGTGGCTCTCTTCATGGACAACGACACCGAAACACTCGGTATAAGCTTTTGTCGTCTTGGCAGAAAGAGTGTTGCAATACCACCCGGCCTGGCTACCCTGCTGAAAGGGAGCACGTCCAAGACCAGCATGAAACTCCAAGTTTTCAACGCGCTACCCCAGTCGCAAGTAGCCGACCACCGGTTCCGCCTAGTGCAACACAAAAACAAAACAATAGCACTATTCGACTGGGGAGAGGAAACACCATTCGCGCAGGCATGCTCCGTGCTAACGAAACTTGGACGCAACACATGCTACGGCTCCCGAAAAATAAGCGTAGACGCAATGGTGCTTCAAATCGAAAAAGGAGAAGTCGCAGACCTTATGGGTTGTCTGAAAGCCTCAGAAAATCACGAGGTGGTAGTGTACGAGGACAGAGGAGAAAACTTAAGTTTTCTCAAAGAGCCGAAACACGACCAAGCGACTACATCCGCCGACAGTTGGGGGAACCCCATTCCCAACCCAAGCACCCAAAGCGGATCGGACCGCTTACAGCAAAGGGTGGCCGCCGAAAATGCAGCAGCCAAGGAACGTGGAAGTCCAGAGGAGACAGCTGGGGCGAGGGGGTTGATAAAAGCATTTATGAACGCCCTCGGCTCAGCTACGCGAGCCACGCAACCAAGAACCTCCAAAGCCGCGGAGCGCCAAGAAGAGGCGGTGAAGGAGTTCTTGAAGGAAAACACAGACCCAAAGCCGCCGTATGAACACAGAACGAGAGCCAACAAGGGACAAGTCAGCCCGCCTAGTCTCAAACCAGCAGAGAAGCCCGTAGACCACGCAACGAACGCTTTCCTCGAGTTTCAGGCAGTAATAAGAGCTTCCAGAGAAGTCAATCTAGCCACATGCGATGAGATCTTGCAGACCTTCCAGCGGGGGAACGAAGGGCTGTTGAAGGTGAGACTCGAGGAGGCTGACGCAGCCATATACAATAACGACACCTCCCAGGTCATAAGGGGAACCATGTCAGGTCGGTATATGGCAGCATACAGTGCAACAAGTGGCTTCGTGGCTCTTGACGACGGGGAGACGCGGCGGACTGGCAAAGCAAAGTACGCTACACCACAAAACGATCCCATAGTGGTTACCGCCCGATGTACAAGGATAATGCTGGACGATAAGATCCTGAACATGGCCGACATAGTTACAGAAACGCTCGGTCCCAGAACAGCATCGGACACATGGTCGGCACCAAAGTTGCGATGGATCAACGGAGTTCCGGGATGTGGAAAAACGACATGGGTGGTGAGCAACTTCGATGGGGAGAACGACGTAGTAGTCACCAGCACAACCGAAGCCGCCAACGACCTGAAAGAAAGGCTAGGTCGTCGCATAGGGAACGCATCGAAAATCAAGGTGCGCACTATGGCCTCAATTCTAGCAAATGGTTCAAAAGAGCCCGGAGGTTGTAACCGTTTATTGGTTGACGAAGCTCTAATGAACCATTTTGGGGCCATAGTGATGGCGACTCAGTTGCTAGGTGCCAGCGAAATTGTCCTCATCGGAGATGTAAACCAGCTGCCGTTTATTGACCGACAGAACCTCTTCCAGCTGAGGTACAGCCGCCCGAACCTGCTAGCGAACATCAGCGAGCAGTGGTCATGCACACACCGGAACCCGATGGATGTAGCGTACGCCCTAAGAGAGGTTTACCCTGGAATGTACTCGTCAGTACGTCGAGTACGTTCGCTCGAGCTTAAGAGGTTCGTTGGCGCGCAAATACCCCACAACCTGCCGAACACTCTATTCCTGGTACACACCCAGGAGGAGAAAAAATCCCTCATCAACCAGGGATTCGGGTCGGGCACGGGTTCGCGCGCCCTTACCATACACGAGGCACAGGGTTTAACCTACGAGTCGGTCATCGTCATACGGGCAAACGAAAGGGCACTGAAAATATATGACAGCGTCCCACACGCGGTGGTGGCCGTATCGCGACACACGACCAGTTGCATATACTACTCGGACGGCGGCGACGACGCGATCGGCAGATTCGTGAGAAGGGCAACGGCTGTCACAAGCAAAGCAATCGCGGAGCACAACCTAAGGATGGCAATGCGAAAACGCGATTCTGAGGTGGCAGTCCAAACCGTGGCTTTCACGAAAGAAAGGTAAAGCGCGGAATCCGAGGCTGACAAACAGTACCAATAACAGAAACTAGGCAATAAAACCATAAATAAGGGATAAAAACAGCAACTACGCAAAAAAAAAAAAAAAAAATAAGAAAAAAAAAAAAAAAATTTTATAAGACTAAAATTACGGAGAAAAAAAAAAAAAAAAAAAAAAAAAAACAAAAAAAAAAAAAAAAAAAACAACTACATTTAAGTATTTAGCTGTAAGAACTAGATAAGAAACGTGTGTGGTACACAACACCTGTACCAAATTATATTATAAGTAAGCTTTATATGTGGAGCATAAGGAGAATAAAAAAAAAAAAAGGGACAACAAAGAGAAAAACGTAAAACAAAGGCACGGACCCCGCGTCTGTGGAAAAATGGTGTATTATTAAAAAAAAAAAAAAAAAAAAAAAAAAAACCTAACCTAACCTAACCTAACCTAACCTAACCTAACCTAACCTAACCTAACCTAACCTAACCTAACCTTTTTTTTTTTTTTTTTTGTTGTCGAGGGGGAAATCTTCCAAAGATACCCGACTTTCTGGGGGGAAAGCCGGGTTATGTGGGATTTTTACCCACTAAAACCCCCCCGGTGGCCCTCTCCGTGCGTTTGGGGGGGGATTCCGGGATCTCACTGAACACTCCGGAACCCCCGCGCACTGTGCATTTCGGCACCCGTCTACTTTCAGGCAGGTAGACGCCTGAAAACCCTCATTTACGGCAGTGTGCGGCCACCACACACCGCCGCCGCCACGGAGTCGCTTGTAACGGTGGTTCGAGCCCCCACTCTTACCACCCGCAACTCCGGTGCCTCCTTTTAGTCGCCTCTTACGACAGGCAGGAGATACCGTAGCCCTATTCTAAGCCCGGAACTACAGGGCTGGGTCCCCTTTTAGTCGGCTCCTACGACAGGCAGGGGATACCGTAGTCTTATTCTAAGCCCATGACTACAGGGCATTGGGGCCAGGGTGGGGCTGGGGTGCTCCACCTCTACGCCTCCGCCTTCTCGCAGGGTCGGCCCTCTCCCTCTCTCGCTCAGCCTCTTCCTTCTGGGACATTACCGTCTCGCAGAAAGATGTTACCGCGTCCCACTGGGGTTTGCCCGACAGCATGTTCGCCACCACTGAGGGCAGCCGGAGGTCTCCCCCGATCGCAGCGACAAGGCTTTGTCTTTGCGATTGCCACGCGGGGCAGACCTCCAAGGTGTGCTGGGCGTCGTCGTTTGCGTGGTCGCAGTGGTGGCATGCCGCTGATCTCTTTCTGCCGATCCTGTGCAGGTACTCACCGAAGCAACCGTGTCCGGTGAGCACCTGGGTCAGCCGGTACGTTACCTGGCCACTCGGTCGGCTCATCCAGTCGAGAAAGACGGGCAGGATTGCCCCCACGACCCTCTGGCGTTGACTTGCCGGCTCTTGCAGTCGCGCCTTCCATTTCTCAAGAGCGTCGTCGTGCGCGGCTTGACGCATCAGAGTAACAGCTCTGGGGGGCAGATCCTGTCCGTCCTCACGCCTGCAATGAAGTTCGCTGTAAACGGTCGCGTCCATTGACGCCAGGATGTCCAGAGGGGGAAGCCTCGCCAGTAGACCCGCCGCTTCGTGGGAGATCGTGCGGTATCCGCGCGCCACCCTTATAGCTAGCCGGCGCTGCACGCTTAGCAGTTTTGCTTTGCATGTGCGGTTGCCGGCCAGTTCATCCGCCCAGATTGGCGCGCCATATAGGGCAATGGACCGCACGACTCCCGAGTAGAGTCGCCGAACACTCTCCCGCGGTCCCCCAAGATTAGGCAGGATTCGGTGAAGGGCACCCGCTACCTTCTCAATCCGGGGGACTAGACGGTTGAAGTGCTCAACAAACTCCCAGCGACCGTCCAGTACGATGCCGAGGTATTTCATGAACCTGCCCACCTGGACATCTGCGTCACCCACGCGGACCGCAGAGCTAGGCGGTTCCGTGCCCTTGGGGAGGTCATGAAACCATAGGGCCTCGGTCTTATGCGCGGCGACTCGCAGTCCCAGGGCCTGAATCCTGCGGACCACGCACGCAACTCCACACTCGGCGACGCGAGTCGTCCGCTCGAAACCGTCGCCCTCAGCCAGAACCAGCGTGTCGTCGGCATAGCACACCACTCGGACACCGACAGGGAGAGCGATTCGCAGCACCACGTCGTACGCGAGGTTCCACAGTAGCGGCCCCAGAACCGACCCCTGCGGAACCCCGCAGTACATTTCCCGGCTATGCGAAGCCCCGTCTCGACCCGTGTACTCGATGCCGCGGTCTCGGAAGTAATCGCCGACGACATTCTGTAGGTAGTGGGGCAGACCGTGGTAGACGAGTGCCTCTCTGATCGCCTTCCAGGGCAGGGAGTTAAATGCGTTTACGATATCCAGACTAACCGCAAGCACCACCCTGCCCCGGGACACTGCCTCCTGCGCAATGGAGCGGACGCGAAGGATGGCATCCACGGTCGAGCGTCCGTGTCGGAAGCCAAATTGGCAGTCCGAGAGGTCCGGCCCGACGCTCCACAGATGGAGGTTTATGCGCTCCGCTACCACTCGCTCAAACAGCTTACCGGCCTCATCCAGCAGGCAGATAGGCCGGTATGCCGATGGCGAGTCCGCCGGTCTGCCCTCTTTCTTAAGAAGCACCAGCCGTGCCCGTTTCCACTCCGAGGGGAAGCGACCGGATTTCAGGCAGTCGGTTAGGTGGTCCCGGAATCGCTCGCCGAGGACACCCAGCGCGAGCACCCAGGCGCGACCTGGAATTCCGTCGGGGCCCGGGGCGGTGTTTCGCACTGCTAGGCGTCTCACGGCTCGCTCCAGTTCCTCCCTGCCGACGTCCACGTTCCCCTCCTGGGCCGGTGGTGACCTCACTATGCGCGAAGGGCTTGGCTGGCTGTCTGCAACTCGTGGGAATAGTGTGTCCACTACATTCACCACGAGGCTAGGCTCAAGAGTCTCGGTCAGTGGAGGGACCCATGGTCTAAGCTTGTCCAGTACCATTTTGTACGGACGCCCCCATGGGTCCTCATTGAGACTTTCCACGAGCTCATTGTGCGCCTTCTCCTTCGCGTCAGCGACGGCCGCTTGGAAAGTAGTGGTGGCCTCCCGATACGCGGTATACGCTGCCATTCTTTCCTCAGAGGAAGCTTGTCGCCGCCTGCGGCTTCGCAGATAGGCTCTTCTGGCCCCCAGGCACCTCGTCCGTAGTTCTGCGAGGTCGTCAGACCACCAATAGGTAGCGGTGCGCTCTGCCGGCCTCGCTCGAGGCATCGCAGCGTCGCAGATCTGGGTCATTCGCTCCCGGAACCATGCTGTCTCCGCCTCCGCGTCGGCAGTGACCGGTGCTTCCACCCATGCTGCAGTGTTCGCGGCGGCCACGAGCAGGTCCCGGTTGATCTTTTTCAGTGCCCATCGCTTTGGCCGTACGATTTCTCGACTCTGCACTCCGCGGCCAGGGCGCACCGCCACATCTATAAGGATGTGATTGTGGTCCGACAGAGTCAGCAGCTCTTCGGCGACCCGCCAGCCCGACACCAAGGCGCTCGCCGATGTGGACGCCCAGGACAGGTCGACTATTGACTCGCCCTGCCATCGCACACAGGTGCTGGCCGACCCCTGGTTTAGGAGCCCAAGGTTTAGGCACGCCGCCCACTCTAGGACGGCCTCCCCCCTGGGCTCGTCCCGGGGCCCACCCCAGGCGCGAGCGTGGGCGTTGAAATCCCCGAGGACAAGTATTGGGCGAGGCTGATAGCGGCGGACACACGCTGAGAGCTGGTCCAAGTAGCCCTCAAACACCGCCAGGCTGACGTTGGGTGAGATGTAGCAGCCAATGACCGTTACTGAGCCCCATAGTACTGCCACGAAACCCGACCCCTTTTCCAGCAGAGAACATGGCGGAGTTCCTTCTCCTCCCCCCCAATACACCGCTATTGAGCCGTTGTCGTCGCCAAACCAGCGGGGATGGGCAGCTACCCTGTAGGGCTCCGCAGCAATTGCCAGGGCAATCTTGTGCTCCGCGAGGGTCTGCAGTAGCAGGTCCTGCGCCCTGCGGCAGTGGTTAAGATTGCCCTGGAGGATCTTAAGTGGAGGATAGAATGCTAAGCCCCCGTTTCCTCCAAGTGCGGGCTAGGGCCCGGCTGGCTCGACGACGACGAGCCCCCTGCTGCGGTTTTGGAAACAAGAGAGGCCTGCTTTCCTCTTTGTTTCTGCCCTTTTTTAGGGGCGGCGGTGCAATTTTGCCCCATCCTATGGTCGGCGAGCTGTCCGCGTTCTGCGCAGATCGGGCACTTAGGTGGGGCAGAGCACGTCGAAGCTTTGTGGCCTGGTTCTCCACATTTAAAACAGGCGTTGCTTCGGTCAACTGTGCTCTTGCACTCGTCCCTCACGTGCCCGGTCTCAAGGCACCGATAGCACCTTACGGGCTTCTCGGGCAGATACATCACTCGGACTGCCGCCCAGTCACCGATGCGCAGCCTGGGTTCCGCCACTACCTTTCTTACCGCTGTCAATGGACAGCGGACCCACGCCGTACCTAACCGGCGACCGTTTGCGCGTATGGGGCCGACTTTAACGTCTTCGGCGCTACAGCCACCCTTGGCGGCAACTGCAACCGCCACTTCCGCCGGGGTGACCGACTCGTCAAGGTCCATGACCCGGAATTCGCCTGTCTTTGCGGGTCGCACCACTTTAACGGGCAGGTCCGAGAGGGCCTCTTTAAGGCGTCCTGCAAGTTTGTCGGCATTGCTGACGCTCTCCGGGCCGGTCACCTCTAGCAGGATACCTCCGTTTCTGCCTTTCCTCTGCCGAATGTCAGCAATACCGCATTCGACGAGTTTTACCTTCGCTTTGGCAGTGGCCATCACCTGCGCGAAGGTGACCTCCGAGTCCTGGGCCAGCGTGAGCATAACCGCCGCCGACTTTGGCAGTCTTGGTGGTTTCGGCTTCGGCTTAGCCTTCGAGCTGGCAGGCTTTGTTGCAGCTTTTTTCGTCACCGCCTTGGCAGGTTTAGCCTTTTTGGCTACCACCTCAGACCACGATGCCAGGTTTGGTGCTTTCGCTGGTGCAGCGGGTACCACGGGCACTGGCGGTAAAGGCTCCACTGGGAGGGGTTTCTTTGAAGCCGTCCCTTTCCCCTGCTTTTTCGCACGTTTCTGCTTAACGGCAGGCACGGGGGCAGTTTTTGTTGCTGGTGGTGTACCGCCGGCCGCATTGGCTACTTCTACCTTCTTTTGGCCCAGCGCTGGGCGGACAGCTCGATCAGGGAAGATCTCCGCTTTGAAAGCTGCTAGTTTCGCCTCAATCATAGCCCCGACCTGCTCCAAAAAGGAACCCTGGGGCTGGTGGGCTTCATCGACCCGAGGCGGGCTAGCGGATCTCCCACGGTCCTGCTCCCGGATGCTTCGCACTTCAGCAGCAAGTTCGGACACCTGCGCCTTGAGGGCAGCCAGTTGAGAGCGCAGAGAGGCATTTTCGCTTTCGAGCTGTTGCACTCTCTCTGAGCCCCCCGTCCGCTGCGCCATCTCCTCCATGGCGGCCCTGGCGGTTCTCGCGGCGACGCGCAGCTCACGCACGAAAAGGCCCTTAAGGTTTGTCGATTTGGCCGCGATCGACTCCACCACCGTCATTTTCTCATTGACTTGGGCGCCCAAGTCAGCTGTGGGCTGTTGCCTCATGTGCTCAGCGAGGTCGTCCGGTGCGGGAAGACTAAGGGAAGTCCGTGTGACTGGGGGAGGCTGCGTCAAGTCAACACTCTCGTCGAGTGGCGGCCGCTTGCCCCTGGCCCTCTTCGCACCGCCGCTGGCAGGCACTGCATTGTCCCGCTTTCTCTTCCTCGCAGAACCGGTTGACCATTGCGAGGACTGTGAGCAGTCAGACTCGTAATTGGCCTCCGACATCCTCTCCAGTTCCACGACAGCAGGGACAGCGAAACAGCTCGCAATGAGGCGCTGTTTCTCCTCGTCAGCCTCGTCTATCTCCTTTTCCTTCTCCTCATCTCTCTCCTTCCTTCCGTCATCTTTCTCCTTCTCCCTCTCCTTCTCCTTCTCCGTCTCCTTCTCCATCATTTTCTCCCTATCAACGTTCAGCATAATTTTGTCCCCCCCAGAATACGTGGGACAGCCCGAGCTAAGAAGCTCGGAGAGGGATTCTCCGACACCGGGGGTGCCGGTACCCTCCTGGGGTAGTTTCTCTTTTAATTGTGCTTCCATTGTCGTCTGTAATCTCTCGATAAATCTCAGATGTAGTTTGCGGTACGCCTGCCTGGATGAACCAGACAGCCGCTACCTGAGCTTAACCCTTTCGGCTCCACGTCGGCCTTATCGGCTTAAGCTCAGTACTGGGAGCGCCGCGCACGTACCACTCCCAGGAGTGTTTATGGAATCTCCAGTCCGTACAGATTTTTTATAGAGGTTAACTCCTCGCGGCCCGACCGCTAACGGCAAGGCCCTCGGTCCCAGTGCGTTGGGATTCCGATCTGCTCACGCATGCATAGAAGGCATGCCTCACCCGAGCCCAGTGTGAAACAGGACCCAGGCGACCTCTGCTGCCAGATTATTTGCCGCTAGCCAGCAAGATCCCATAAAGAGAAGTTGCTGACTAACGCCCAGGGTGCACCGACCCTTGCCACTTGCCCTTCCATCTGGTTCAGATTGAATCAGAGGGAACGGAAGCGGAAGGGTACACGTGGAGGTTATCTGGCCTAGCACCCCAACCTAACCTAACCTAACCTAACCTAACCTAACCTAACCTAACCTTTTTTTTTTTTTTTTTTTTTTTTTTTTTTTTTTTTTTTTGACGGAGTGGAGAATGCATTTACGCATCCCCCTGGGTAAAACTCCAGGGGGTATGTGGGACTCGCCGCTCTCAACCCTCTTTGCTAGAAAGAGGGGGGAGAGACTGGCCCTACCCACTAAACTCCACTCCGGCGGTTCCCTCTGGGCCGGTTTGGTGTAGGGGCACCCTGGGATCGCTAGGCATTCTACCAGAGTGCCCCCCCGGCAACCCCGGCTTGCGCCGGGGTACCCGCCTGGAAGGGGGGGGGAGCTCACAACATTAGTGAGCTCCCCTCAGGCGGTGGGACCAACCGCAGGTCCCTTAGGGGCCGAGGCGGACAAAATGTCGACGCCTTCGACCCCTTCTCGTCTGGCGTTGAGGGAGCGCGTCGGCCGCAGCCTCACGCTCCCTCTCCGCCGCCTCCCTCTGCGACATGACCTCTTCGCAGAAGGAGGCGACCGCCTTCCAGTGGCTCCCGCTGCTCAGCATCTTTGCGATGACGCTGTGCAGCGAGAGATCCACCAAACCCGTCTCCGCCACGAGTGCCGCTCTCTCCACGGCCCAGCGGCTGCACACCTCCAGTGTGTGCTGGGCCGTGTCGTCATCCGCGCCGCACTCGTGGCAACGGGTGTCCGGCTCCCTCCCTATCATGTGCAGGTAGTGCCCGAAGCAGCCATGCCCGGACACCACCTGCGCCAGCCGGAAGGTTGGGACCCCCCCTTCGCGGTCCAACCACTCTTCCATTACGGGGAGGATGGCCCCTATAGTCCTCGTGCCGTAATGGCTGTTTTCCAGGGCCACCCTCCACCGCTCCCTCAGTCTGTCTTGGGCCTCCCGGGCCGCCCTCCTCGCCTCCTCGGGGTCAGGAGGATGGTCTCCCGCTCTGGCCTCCGCCCTGCGCCGGTACCTGTCCGCCAGATGCTCGGCATCCAGGTCCCAGGGCGGAGTCCCGGCCAGGAGACACGCCGCAGCGTGGGAGGTGGAGCGGTAGGTCCTCGCCATTCGCTGGGCCACCACTCTCTGCGGACGCCGCAGCAGAGCAGTGGTGCACCCATTCAGCCTCTCGGCCCAAATCGGTGCGCCGTAGAGGGCCATGCTCCGCACAACACCCGCGTACAGTTTCCTGCACGGAGCGTTTGGCCCTCCGATGTTCGGCAGCAACCGACTCAGTGCCGAGGCCGCTCCCACGAGGCGAGGACCCAGTCTGGTGAAGTGGTCCTTGAAGGACCACCACCTGTCCAGGACCAGACCCAGATATTTGATACTGGGCCTGACCTGGACACGCTCCCCCCCCACTCTGAGGGTAGTGCCTGCGCCCACCCTCCAGCCCCTCCCCCCGAGGACCATCGCCTCAGTCTTTTGGAGGGCGACCTTCAGCCCCAGGAGGCCCACACGGTGGACCGTGAGCTCGGTGGCCACCTCTGCCCTTCGGAGCACCTCCTCCAGCTGCTTACCCCGCACGGCCACCAGTGTGTCATCGGCGTAACACACGGTGACCATGCGCGGAAGCTGTGCTCCTCTGGTGAGCCAGTCGAACCCGAGGTTCCACAGGAGCGGACCCAACACGGATCCCTGCGGAACCCCGGACGACATGGCCCTGGCACACCGAGCTCCACCGTGGTCGTAGAGCACCACCCGCCCCGTCAGGTAGTGCCCCACGACCCTCCGGAGGTACCCCGGCACCTCATGGTACCGGAGCGCCTCCTCTATCACCTCGTAGGGGAGGGAGCCAAAGGCGTTAGCGATGTCCAGAGACACCGCCACGGCTCCCTCCCCCCTTTCTTCCGCCTGCAGCCCAAACCTCCTGAGGGCGCCCACAGCATCCATGGTTGACCGCCCCTTGCGGAACCCGAACTGATTGTCGCTCAAGTCCGGGCCCGTCTCCTCTAGGTGCTGCTGGATGCGGCTTTCCAGTATTCGCTCGAAGAGCTTACTGACCTCATCCAGCAGCACGATGGGGCGGTAACCTGATGGGGAATCTGCTGGGCGCTCCTCCTTCCTCAGCAGGCACAGTTTACCCTCTTTCCAGCAGCTCGGGAAGCGCCCCTCCCCCAGGCACTCCTCCATGAGGGATCTGAGGCGGTCCCCGAGCCGCTGGAGCGCCAGGAAGAGGACCCCTCCTGGCACCCCGTCCGGACCCGGAGCTTTCCCGGCGCGCCTGAGCCGTAAAATGGCCCAGGTGAGCTCGTCGTCCGTGACGGGGGGGACGACGAGCGGCCGCTCCGGGGCCACTGACGGTGGCGCCATTCTGGGCGGGGTGAAGTCGTGGGCCGCCGGAAAGAGGCCCTCGACCACCCCGCGGAGGAGCTCTGGCTCCATGGAATCCATGGGGGGGGCGCCCCCTATCTTGTTCCGAACCATCTTGTAGGGGCGTCCCCACGGGTCCCTGTTGAGGGTGGCCAGAGTCTCCTCCCAGCCCTCATCCCTGGCCTTGCCGATGGCGGCCCGGAGTGCCGCCTTCCTCCGGGCCCACGCGGTGTGGAGAAGGTCCTCCTCCTCGGCGGTGCGCCCCCTCCTGCGACAGCGGACGTATGCCCGTCGGGCCCCGTTGCACTCTTCGCGGAGGGCGGCGATTTCGGAGTTCCACCAGTACACCTGTCGCCGCCCTCGGAACGGTCTAGCCCTGGGCATAGCCGCATCGCACACCGCCGTGAGGGAAGCCCTAAGGTGGGCTGCCTTTTCATCGACCCCCCGCAGGGCGGTCGGGGGGTCGCACCACGCCTCTATAATGGCGGCCTCTTTAGCCAGGTCGCGGTCGAGCCGGGTGACCGCCCATCTGGGGAAGCCCCTCCCAGCCCTCTGGCCGTGGGGGGCCGATGGCACGGCATCCCGCAGCGGGGAGACCCTCATTCGGATATACAAATGATCCGAGAGGGTCTCTTCGTCATCCAACACCCTCCACCCGGCGACGCGCGCAGCCAGGGCAGGGGTCGCGAAAGAGAGGTCGATGATCGACCCCCCCTGCCGGCGTACGCACGTCTGCGCGCCACCCTGGTTGAGGATGACGAGGCCCGCCGCGGTCGCCCATTCCATCACTTCGGCCCCCCTGAGGTCCGTGTTAGGGCTCCCCCATGCCCGGCTCTTGGCGTTAAAGTCGCCAAGGACTAGGACGGGCGCCCCACCGGCTCTCCCGACGACCCTCTCGAGCCTCTCCAGGAACTCCTGGAAGGCGTCCAGCGGCCGATTGGGGGAGAAGTACACCCCCACCACGAGTGTGTCTCCCCACTTTGCGGCCGCGTAGCCCGCCCCCCTCTCGGTGCTCGAGAGGGCCGCCCCGATGGTCGGGACCACCAGAGCCACCTGGCCGTCGGTGGAGCCCACCCAGTTGGGGCGCTGAGGGACCGCGTATGGCTCCGCCACAGCCGCCAGGGAAATGCCCCACTCCGCCATGTTCTGCATCAGGAGATCCTGAGCACGGGCGGAGTGGTTGAGGTTTCCCTGCAGCACCTCACGGGGACCAGTGAGCAGTGGGTGTGCAGGCATCACTGGTCCATGGGTTGACCCTCACTCGCCCCATTCCTTGGGGATCCGGCGGCTGCGGCGGCTTCCGGCAGAGCCCTGCGATTAGGGGATGCCGCGCCCCTGGTTTTGGGCGGCTTGCATCTCAAGCCGCCCATCCTGTGCCCCGCTGGCAGCCCGGCGTGGTGGCAGACTGCGCAGAAAACTTCCTCTCTGCAGTCCGCCGCCTTGTGGCCCGGCTTGCTGCAGCGGTAGCACAGGCTCCCCCGCTCCACCGGTGATGGGCACGTGGCCCTGGTGTGCCCCACTCCCAAGCACTTATAGCACCGGAGTGGTGCCTGTTCCAGGGCCACGACTCTGGCGGCCGACCAGCCCACCGCGATACGTCCCGCCTCGATCGCGGCGTTGGCCACCTCGACGGGGCACCAGACGAGTGCCGAGCCCGCGCCACCAAATCCAAAGGTGATCTGGCCGACTCTGACGTCCGCAGGCCTGCAGCGCCCCAGGGCCGCCATTGCTTCAGCCAGTGCCTCCGGAGTGGCCGCCTCATCAAGTCCGGTCACCCGGAGGCTCGCCATCTTGACGGGCCTGTACACCCGCGCGGTGTCCCCGATGGCAGCCTCCAGGCGCCCCCTTAACTCGTCGGCCGCTCGACCCATATTTACGCCCGGAATTTCCAGGATGCGGGCCCCGTCCGCCGTCCTGCGGATCCTTACGCTTTCCAGGCCCACATCCTGGAGTCGGAAGGCTTGGGTGGCCCTCTTCATCACGTCAGCGTATGACGCCTCGGCTTCCGGTTTGAGGGCCACCACCACGGCCGCCGTTTTGGGCACCGCCAGTTTCTTCGCTGGGGCAGGGGCCCGACCCGAGGGCTGGCTCGCCCGGGGAGCAGGCGGAGCGGGCCTCCTTCCTCCACCCCGCCTGACCACCTCCGTCCACGCCGGCTCCGGCGCCGGCGCCGGCGGACTAGGAGCGGGGGCAGGGGCCACCGAGGCTCGTGCGGGAGCCCCACCGCCAAACCGCGGCGCCGGGGCCGGGTTTGCCGGCGGCATCAGGGTCGCCCCTGTTGTCTCCCGGTTGGCGCCCCCGGTTGGAGTTGGCCCCTGCCGTTGGTGCAGTTGAGAGCTGCCGCTCTCCCGCGCCCCCTCCGCCCCCTGCTGCTGCTCCGCCCTCCTCCTGTCCGCCGCAAGCGGTGGGCGGATGACAGGCTCCGGGGGGAGGCGACGACAGATTGCCTCCAATCTGGCGTTCACCATCCCTCCCAGAGAGGCGAAGAGCTCGCGGGAGAGCTCCTCCTTAAACTCCGCGAGGAGCGCCATTACGTCGCCAGCCTCTGGCGCACTCGGGCCCGGAGCGGGCGGCTCCTTTTCTCTCTCCGAGAAAGCCCTGCGGACGGCCTTCACTTCGGAGCGCATAAGGGCGAGTTCCTCCCTCATGCGCTTGTTGTCCGCCCGCAGGGTGCGGACAACCTCCCCCTCATCTTGTGGTTGGAGGCTAGCCACCGCTGCCACGATTTCGCGGCAGGCGGTATTGATGGCGCCCCGAACGGTCCCCTTCAAATTGAGGGACTTCGCCGTCTCCGCCAGCACCACCTCCGCGGCCCGGCGCACGACGTCCACCGGATCCGCGTCGGCCGGCACGGCTCGCACGCTGCCGCACTCCTCCGGGTCGCTCCCCTCCTCATCAGAGTCCTGCCGATCGGCCTCGCGCAGACTCCTCCGGGCGGCCGACATGCCGGTGCAATGGCCGGCAGATGCCCTCGCAGCAACTCCCTTCGCCCCTCGTCCACGCCCCGCCGGGGTGATCTTCGGCGCGGGGATCTCCAGCCTGAAGTAGGGGTTCGCCCTCTTGGCCCCCACCTTGGGCCCCTCCGGCACTTCCCCCTCCCTTCCTGTCCCACAGGGCAAAAGATCACCCGCGGCGGAGCTCCTTCCACTCATCTCTCCCCCATAATCCGGATGAAGGGATTCCCCTTCCATCTCCACACTCTTCGCACACCAAGACACCACTTACAATTTTCCAACACCAAACAATCCCAAAGAACCTCCAAAACATCCAAAAACTTCCAAAATAATCTCCGCTACTTTTTATCTGTATCCCCCAACCTAACCTAACCTAACCTAACCTAACCTAACCTAACCTAACCTAACCTAACCTAACCTAACCTAACCTAACCTAACCTAACCTAACCTAACCTAACCTAACCTAACCTAACCTAACCTAACCTAACCTAACCTAACCTAACCTAACCTAACCTAACCTAACCTAACCTAACCTAACCTAACCTAACCTGGGGCACGCCCCAAGAGCAGTCGAGTACGTCCCCGTCGTGTGCCCTGGACCCCAACGTGACCACCGTAACGGAGTGGCACGTTGGGTGACCGAATCTCGGACTGCGAATCTTGGTGCAACTGGCGATCTTGCGATATTTGCGACTACGATTTTGATTACGATGCCTTCGTCTCCCGTGCTTGGAGAAAGTGGGTCTGGGGCTGCCCTTGTCAGGGCGGCTCCGGACGAGTCTGGGGCTGCTCTTGTCAGGGCGGCTCCGGACGGGTCTGGGGCTGCCCTTGTCAGGGCGGCTCCGGACGGGCCTGATGCTGCCCTTGTCAGGGCGGCGTCGGGCGGGTCTGGGGCTGCCCTTGTCAGGGCGGCCTCGGGCGAGTCTGGGGCTGCCCTTGTCAGGGCGGCTCCGGACGGGTCTGGGGCTGCCCTTGTCAGGGCGGCTCCGGACGGGCCTGATGCTGCCCTTGTCAGGGCGGCGTCGGGTGGGTCTGGGGCTGCCCTTGTCAGGGCGGCCTCGGGCGGGTCTGGTGCCACCCCTCGCGGGGCGACATCGGACGGTGGGTCCGGCTCTGCCCTTCAGGCTTGGTCGGACGGTGTTTTTACGAGGCCCGGAAGTCCATCCCCGGCCCTCAAGGAGGTGTCCGTGCGCTTAACGCGCACCGACCTGGAGAGAGTTGCCCGTGAGCTGTCGGAATCCGACGGCAGCACGGGCACCCTCATGGAGGTGAGCTCGCGCTCCCCCACGCCCTCGCCTAGCCGGTTCTGGCGCAAGCGCCTCGCCGAGTCAGACGCTGAGAGCGAGGGCTCGGCGGGGCGGTGTGGTAGACCGGCCACCAGCAAACGCGGTCGCGGCCGTCCCTCGACGACAGGCCAGTACGTCGGCCTCGCCAAGGCGAAGGCCGACCTTAAAAAGGCGGAAGAACGGGAGCTTGAGCTTCAGGCCGAGGAGGAGATGGCCGAGGAGCTCCGGCGACATGAGGAGGGGAGAGCCTCGTTCAGGCGGGACTCTGCCCTCCGCTCACCGCCACCAGTGGTGACCCCGGTGCCATCGTCGGCTGCTCACGACCTTCGGGCTGAGCAGCTGACCAGCTCCATAGAGGCGGCGGTCGAGACCATCAAGACGATTGCCCAGAAGTCATCCAGGCTGAAGGGCCAATTCGTCCAAGGTCTCAGGGCTGCCGCCAGCTCCATTCTGGAGAACGCGCGAGAGCTCAAAGCTCGCACCGAGTCGGACGAAGTCGTCCGACTCCAAGGCGAGCTGAGAGCTCTGCGGGCGGAAATGGAGGGGCTGAAGAAGCTGCAGGCGAGCGCCGCGCCAGCCATGACGAGGGATGAAATCCTCTTCATGGTGGACGCTCGCCTGGACGGGATTGCGGACCGCCTCCTGCCGGAGCCGCGCTTGCGTCCGCCGCTGGCGGCCGACGCACGCGGCGCCGCCGTCCGCCCCCCCGCCGGCCCCTCCGTCCGCGCCGCCGGCCCCTACGTCCGCGCCGCCGACCCTGCCGTCCGCCGCGCCGGCCCGTCCGTCCGCGCTGCCGACCCTGCCGTCCGCCCGGCCAGCCCCCCCGCTGTGGCCGCCCTGGCCGTCGTTTGCCCGAGCGGGCCTCCTCCTGTCCGCTCCCCAACCACTCGTCCCGCTGCGGCCCCTCCTGCCTCCGGCTCCGCCGCGCCCCCGGCTGACGCCAGCGGCGCCGGTGGGAGCGTTGGGGCGGGAAGGAGGCGAGGGAGGAGGAGCGCTGCGGCAGCGGAGGCACAGGCCTCCCGGCGGGGGTGCCCCCCAGCCTCCTCTCCCCCTCAACAGACGGAGGCGTGGAATGTGGTGGCTGGCCGTCCTAAAAGGACACCAGCCCCACCAAAGGTGACGCCGGCCCCCTCTCGTGGGAAGAAGAAGAAGAGTGCGAAAAAGCTCCGCGCCCCCCGCACTGCTGCCGTGGTCCTCACTCTGCCGAGTGAGGCGGTGGAGAGGGGTGTGACGTACGCGGCCGTCCTGACCGAGGCCGAAAGGTCAATAGACCTAAAGGGCCTCGGGATTGACGGCCTGCGATTCCGCACGGCGGCCACGGGCGGCAAGGTCCTGGAGGTGGCTGGCCCCGAAAGGGGCCGCAAGGCCGACGCACTCGCCGAAAGGCTGAGGGAGGCCCTCGGGGACGGGGTACGCGTCGCCAGGCCGGAAAGGTGCGTGGAGTTGCGAATCACCGGCCTGAGCGACGCGGTCACGCCGGAAAGGGTAGCGGCTATGGTGGCGGAGGTCGGAGACTGCGCCGCCACCAGCGTAAAGGTGGGGGCGGTCTTCCGGCCACCTGGGCGCGAGGGTGCCGTGTGGGTAAAGTGTCCCATCGCGGCTGCACGGAGGGTGACGGATGGCCGTCGCCTGACCGTGGGGTGGACTCAGGTCCGAGCCACCCTCCTCGCGCCCAGGCCGCAGCGGTGCTTCCGCTGCCTCGAGCCGGGCCACGTGGGGGCAAAGTGCGCGTGCACTGCGGATCGCAGCGGACTGTGCTTCCGCTGCGGCCAGGCTGGCCACAAGTCCGCGGTGTGCGTGGCTGAGCCCAACTGCCCGGCGTGCGCGGCGAAGGGGGTGGCGGCTGCCCACCGCCTGGGCGCGAAGGGTTGCCTGGCTGGACCCCAGAAGGGGGGCGGCCGAGGCCGTGGACGGAAAGCGGGTGGCGGCAATGGGCCGCCGCCTGTGGCACCACAAGTGCCAGTGCTGGAGGAGATGGACACCGCCCAAGCGTAGATGGCCAACACCAGAATACTGCAGGCCAACGCCAACCACTGTGCAGCGGCTCAGGACTTATTGCTCCAGACCGCAGCGCAGTGGCAGGCGACACTGGCCGTTGTCGCTGAACCGTACTGCGTTCGCGCCCGGGACGACTGGGCCGGCGATCGCGACGGTTCGGTGGCAATTGTCTCCCAGTGCGGCGCTCTGTGTCACAACAGAGTGCTCAGAGGACACGGCTGTGTCCTCGTCGTGCTGGGAGACATTGCAGTGTGTGGGGTGTACTTTTCACCCAACAGAAGCCTCGCCGACTTCGAGCAATGGCTCGTAGAGGTCGGGGCAATGTTGGCTGATGTACACCCCACCCCCGTGGTCGTTGCCGGGGATTTCAACGCCAAATCCAGGGCGTGGGGAAATCCGGCAACTGACCCGCGGGGAGAGGTGTTGGAGGAGTGGGCGGTGTCCACTGGGCTCGTGCTGCTCAACCGGGGGGCGGTGCAGACATGCGTGCGGTCCCAGGGCGGATCCATAGTGGATCTGTCCTTTGCTAGTCCCGCTCTGGCAAACCGCGCGCATGGCTGGAGAGTCGCCGAGGGGGTCGAGACCTTGTCGGACCACAGGTACGTGTGGTTCGGCATCGCTGCGGCCCCCACCGGTGCTCCGGCAGACCTGAGCCGTCCCCTGGTGGGGGAGGGTCCGCGATGGCGGCTCGCCACCCTGGACAGGGACGTGGCCAGGGAGGCGGCCATCGTGGAGCGATGGGTCGCTGGGTCAAGCGACGAGGCTCCGGACGTGGACGCGAGGGCGGACCGCCTGGCGGGGGCGCTCACTCGCGTCTGCGACGCCGCGATGCGGCGGAGAGGTCCTGCTCCCCCGCGAGGGCGGGTGTACTGGTGGCAACCCCACCTTGCGGGGCTGCGTACTGCGTGCCACGCAGCCCAGCGGACGTACACCCGCTACCGCAGGAGGCGGGGCAGAGACCTCGCCCAGGAGGAGGAGCACCTCGTCGCTTACCGAGCGGCCCGAGCCGCGCTCGGTGCGGGGATCAGGGCTGCCAAGGAGGCGGCCTGGGTCGAGTGGCTGGAGAGCCTCGACCGGGACCCGTGGGGGCGTCCGTATAAGGTGGTATGCGAAAAGCTGAAGCCTTGGGCGCCCCCCCTCACCCGGTCACTCGAACCGGCCTTCGCCGAATTGGTAGTCCGCACCCTGTTCCCCGTACAGGAGGAGGAGTGGGCGCCGCCGCGAATGGCGGCGTTGCCGGCACCGGTGGAGGACGGGGATGTCCCGCCCGTGTCCGAAGCCGAGTTAGGGGTAGCGGTTCTTAAGATGAAACTTAGGAACCGCGCCCCGGGTCCGGACGGCGTCCCTGGGCGGGTCATCGCCGCCGTGATGCCGGCGTTCGAGGAGGAGACGCTGTCTCTGATGACGGAGTCGTTGGCGTCGGGAAGGGTCCCGCGACGGTGGAAGGAGGGCCGGCTCGTGCTGCTCCGGAAGCACGGGCGGCCGATGGAGTCGCCATCGGCCTACCGGCCCATCGTCTTGCTGGACGAGACGTGCAAGCTCTTTGAGCGAGTGCTCGCTGCGCGTCTCGTCCGCCACCTGGAGGGGGCGGGGCCCAACCTCAGCGACGGCCAATTTGGCTTCCGTCGCGGGAGGTCGACGTTGGACGCCATCTCCCGTCTCAGAGACAGCGTCGTAAGAGTGACGGGCCGGGGGGAGGTGTTGTTGGCTGTCTCGTTGGACATCTCCAACGCCTTCAACACCCTCCCCTGGCAGGCGATAATGGAGGCACTGGGGTACCACAATGTCCCGTGGTACCTCAGGCGGGTCCTTGCGGACTACTTCGTTGACCGGGCCGTGTGTTACCCGTCCCGGTCGGAGGTGGTCCGCAGGGACATGTCTCGCGGTGTTCCACAGGGGTCAGTCCTCGGGCCACTCCTGTGGAACATCGGGTACGACTGGGTCCTGCGCGGTACAACCCTTCGTGGAGTCGGCGTACTCTGTTACGCCGACGACACCCTGGTCACCGCGCAAGGACCCACATTTCGGGACGCGAAGGTCCTCGCTACAGCGGGAGTAGCGCAGGTCGTGCACCGCATCAGGGCACTCGGGCTCACGGTCGCTCTGGAGAAGTCCGAGGCCATCTATTTTCATGGGCCTCGGATGCGACCTCATCGGGACTCCCAAATCACCGTCGGTGGCGCCTCCATCGGTGTCGGGGAGACCATGAAGTACCTGGGATTGGTCCTCGACAGTCGGTGGAGTTTCCGCGAGCACTTCCGGCAGCTGGCGCCAAAGTTGGTGTCGTATGCCGGGAGGCTCGCGAAGTTGCTGCCTAACCGCGGTGGTCCCGGGAGCGCTTGTCGCCGCCTCTACGACGGTGTGGTGCGCTCCAAGGCTCTATATGGAGCGCCCATATGGGCGAGGGCCGCCCTCTGCGCGAGCAACACCGCCCTGTTGCGTCGCCCGCAACGGGTGATAGCGCAGAGGGCTGCAAGAGCGTACCACACCGTCTCTTATGAGGCGGCGTGCCTATTGGCGGCGAGCCTGCCCTGGGACCTCGAGGCGGGAGTCCTCGAGGCGGTGTATGAGCGGAGTGCCCTGATGCGGAGCAATGGAGGGTGGCCCACTCCGGCGGAGATCGTTCGTTGGAGGCAGGAGGCTCGCGACGATCTCTTCCGCGGGTGGGCCATGAGGTTGGAGGACCCCTCTGCGAGTCGAAGACTCGTAGAGGCGGTCCGGCCGGTCCTGCGGCCATGGGTGGAGCGGGCGCACGGGACCCCGACCTATCACCTGACCCAACTCCTCACAGGTCACGGCTGTTTTGCCAAGTACCTGTGGGAGGTGGTAGGGATAGAGTCGGGCCCCGAGTGCCGGTACTGCGCGTCCAATGCGGAGGACACGGCAGAGCACACGCTGGCCGTGTGCTCCGCCTGGAGCGCGCAGCGGACCTCCCTCGTGGCCGTTGTTGGGGCCGACCTGTCGCTGCCGGCCATTATCCCGAAAATGGTCGGCAGCCAAGAGAGTTGGGCCGCCATCGCCGCGTTTGCGGGCGAGGTGATGGCGGCCAAAAGAGAGGAGTTGCGGGAGCGGGAGCGTGCTGGTCTCACGCTCCCGCCCCGCCGTCGTGCGATTAGGGGGCGCCGTCGCGCGGAGTATGCGCGCGCCCCCGACTAGAGCGGCCGTGGGCGGAGGGTCGGGGGACCCGCCGCCCACTTTCACGGCGAGCCGGAAGGCGCCCCCACGTGTTCCGGGGTGCCTTCCAGCAAAACATAGAGTGCCCGCGCGCTCGCTCACGGTCTCCTCTGAATGCAGAGGAGCCACGTAGGGCGATGCGTCGCGGGCCAGTAGACGCTGTGGCGACACAGCGCAGGGGGGCCCGTCTGGCCCCCCCACTATGAGAGTCCCTCTGGGACATCCTCTCGCCGGGCCACAGTGACTTAACCTCTGGCCTATCCTGTGGCCCGGTAGAGTAGAGGAGGAACACCGCGGGGGTTTAGTGGGTAGTCCAGCCCTCGGGCTGGGAGTCCCACACAAAGGCGCCCTGTTGTCCCCCGACAGCAGGGCGGCGAAGTGCGTAAATGCATTCCCCCGCGTAACCAAAAAAAAAAAAAAAAAAAAAAAAAAACCTAACCTAACCTAACCTAACCTAACCTAACCTTTTTTTTTTTTTTTTTTTTTTTTTTTTTATTTTTTTTTTTTTTTTTTACCAGGGGAAATCCTTTATGGATACCACCACACCTCGTGGGCAGGCGGGTGGTTATGTGGGACTCCCGCCACTGGTCGGTATACCCACTAAAACCCCTGGGGTGTTCCTCCGCTGCGCTTGGTGTCGGGGCCACGGGCACGCTTTCGCACTCCTCCGCGGCCCCGACAGCGCTGGTCCAACAGGACCCCACCACGGAGCTTTCGCTCCCTCCAGATTGACGACGTGCCGAACACCAGACACGTCGTCATCCACCACCCGAGACCATCCAGCACTGGGCGTCGGATAGCACCCGTATCCGACAGCCCTGGTCCCAATGCGACGGGTCGATTAACGTGGCCCCGCGCCTGCCACGACGGCTGCGGAGGACAGGGAGAGCGGCCAACGCAATACCGACACTCCTCTTCCCCCGCAGCCGCGCCTACCACTACGGCTGCAGAGGATAGGGCGAGCGGCCGACGCAATACCGACACGCCTCCTCCCCTGCAGCCCCACCGCCTCCGCCAACACGTTGGCGGCACCCGTTAGGGCCGCTGGCAGGATGGATAGGCTGCCGCCCGTCCATCCCGCCGCCGCCCCCGCCACGATGGGCCCGGCCGCGGCATCGCGACGAGCGCGACACCGCAGTCCACCTCAGTCGGCAAGCCGACCTACTGGCCACCTCCGACCGAACTTGTGCCCGGAAGTCCGGAGAGGCGGCCCCACCGGGGGGTTCCTCTTGGTTAACCTAACCTAACCTAACCTAACCTAACCTAACCTAACCTAACCTAACCTAACCTAACCTAACCTAACCTAACCTAACCTTTTTTTTTTTTTTTTTTTTTTTTTTGTTGACGGGGGGGAAATCTTCTACAAAGATACCCGACTTTCTGGGGGGAAAGCCGGGTTATGTTGGATTCTTACCAACTAAAACCCCCCCGGTGGCATTCATCCGTGCTTTGTGGGGAGCGCCGGGTACTGGCGAGAACACTTCCGGTGCTCCCTTTGCACCGTGCGTGTGCGCACCCTGCTCTGGGTTGGCTGTGGCCATCCCTAGTGCCATCACCACGGCAACGAGGAGCCACGCCTGGTTGCCGTCTTCCCGGAGTCGCTGACGGACGGATCGAGCCCCCACTCTCACCGGCCACGACTCCAAGGTCCCCTTTTAGTCGCCTCTTACGACAGGCAGAGGATACCGTAGTTCTATTCTTCGCCCGAGACTACAGGGCTTGGGCCTGGCTAACGGCGCCTGTTGCCGTTGCCTCTTCGGCCCCGTCTCCGAGCGGGGTCGGCTCTTTCCCGCTCCCGCTCAGCCTCCTCCTTCCGCGATATTACGACCTCGCAGAAGGAGGTCACGGCCTCCCACTGGGTCTCTCCCTCCACCATGGCTGCCACCACAGAGGGCAGGGAGAGGTCTCCTCCGATCTGGGCCACCAGATCACTGCGCTCGGACTGCCACGCTGGACACACCTCGAGCGTGTGCTGCGCGTCATCGCATTCCGCAGCGCAGTGGTGACACCTCGGCGATTGCTCGCGCCCAATTCTGTTCAGGTACTCACTGAAGCAGCCATGCCCAGTGAGCACCTGTGTGAGCCGAAAAGAGACGCTCCCGTGCTCTCTGTGGTACCATCTGCCAAAGTTCGGCAGGATCGCACTGACCGCCCGTTGGCGTGCGCTCCGCGGCTCTCGAAGCCGCTCCCGCCACTCGCGCCGTGCTTGCCGGTGCGCATCCTGTCGGAGCCTTCCGACCGCCCGAGGCAGCAGGGTTTCCCCCCCTTGGCGAATTTCGCGGAGTCGGTGATACACCCTCGCGTCCATGTCAGCCAGTATGTCCAGGGGTGGAAACCGAGCCAGGACCGTTGCCGCGTCGAAGGAAATCGTGCGGTAACCACGTGCCACCCTAATGGCCATCCGGCGCTGCACACCCTTCAGCTTCCTCTTGCTGCGTGGATTGCCGGATAGCCGTTCAGCCCATAGGGGTGCCCCGTATAGTGCTATGGATCGCACGACCCCCGCGTACAGTCGGCGAACACTCTCCTTTGGTCCCCCGAGATTTGGTAGGATACGATGCAAGGCACCCGCCACCTTTTCGATCCGGGGGACCAGGCGGTCGAAATGCTCCGTAAACTCCCATCGCCCGTCCAGGATGACCCCCAGGTACTTCATGTACCGGCTCACCTGTATTACGGCGTCGCCCACGCGTACCGATGAGCTCGGCGGCTCCTCGCCCCTCGGGAGGTCGTGGAACCACAGAGCCTCGGTTTTGTGAGGGGCCACCTGCAGGCCCAGCTCGCGGATCTTGCGCACGACGCATGCCACCCCAGTCTCGGCAAGCCGAGTGGTCCTCTCGAAGTCCTCCCCCTCCGCCAGGACCAGAGTGTCGTCTGCATAGCAGACGACATAAACGTCGTTAGGAAGAGCGACTCGCAGGACCACATCGTAGGCAAGATTCCACAGCAGGGGGCCCAGAACCGACCCCTGAGGAACTCCGCAGAATACTTCCCTCCGGTGAAGCGATTCGTCCCGACCCAGATATTCTATGCTCCGGTCGCGTAGGTAGTCCCTCACAATATCCCGCAAGTACTGGGGCATCTGGTGGCGCACCAGGGCCGCCCCAATCGCGCTCCAGGGCAGGGAGTTAAAAGCGTTTACGATGTCCAGGCTCACCGCTAGTACTACTCTGCCCTGGGAAACTGCCTGCTCAGCAACTGAGCGCACTCGAAATATGGCGTCCACCGTGGAGCGCCCGTGCCGAAAGCCATATTGGCAGTCCGACAGGTCTGGACCCACGCGCCACAGGTGGAGTGTGAGGCGCTCAGCTACCACTCGCTCAAATAGCTTCCCGGCCTCGTCCAAGAGACATATCGGCCGGTACGCCGAGGGCGATTCGGCGGCCCTGCCCTCCTTTTTCAGGAGAACGAGTCGCGCCCGCTTCCAGTCCGAGGGGAAGGTCCCGGTTCGGAGGCAGCTGCTGAAGAGCTGCCTTAGTCGGTCCCCTAGGGCGCCCAACGCCAGCACCCAGGCGCGACCCGGTACACCGTCAGGACCCGGAGCGGTGTTACGCGCCGCTAGGCGCTTCACGGCGCGGTCCAGCTCACCCCTTTCCACTTCGAGGTCCTCGGTCCAGGCCAGCGGATCTGACGTCGCTGTTGTCACGTTTTGAGGCAACTCCGCGTTCCTCGGGAAAAGGGTGTCTACTACCCTAGTCACGAGGTCCTGGTCGAGAGTCTCCGTCAACGGAGGGACCCACGGTCTGAGCTTGCCCAGTACTGTTTTGTACGGGCGCCCCCATGGATCCCCGTTGAGTGTGTCCAGGAGCTCCTTCCAGGCCCGGACCTTGGCGTTTGCGACCGCGATTTGAAACGCCTTCACCGCCTCCCGGTACGGCAAGTAAGCCGCAGACCTTTCCTCGGGCGTGGCTCGGCGTCGTCTCCGGGCCCTGGTGAATTGGCGCCTAGCACGCAGACACCTCACACGCAGCTGCGCCAGCTCCTCCGACCACCAGTACGCCGATCGATGTTCCGCACGCCTGGCACGAGGCATCGCAGCGTCACAGATCGACGTCATGGCCTCCCCAAACCAGGCTGCTTCAGTCTCCGAATCCATCGGGTTAGGCGCCTCCGACCAAGCCGCCGTACTAGCGGCTGCAAGGAGCAGGTCCCGGTCCAGCTTTTTCAGAGCCCAGCGCCTAGGAGGGCCGTCGCTGGTTCTCCGTCGGACATTGGTTGGCTGCAGTTCGATGTCCAGCAGGATGTAGCGATGGTCAGAAAGAGTGACCAGCTCTTCCGCCACCCGCCAGCCCGTCACCATGCCGGAGGCTGCAGCGTTTGCCCACGACAAATCGACGATGGACTCCCCCTGCAGCCTCACACAGGTGCTGACGGAGCCCCGGTTCAGAAGTCCCAGGTCAAGAGCAGCCGCCCACTCAAGGACCGACTCTCCCCTTGCGTCGTCCCGAAGCTCACCCCATGCCCGAGCGTGGGCGTTGAAATCGCCAACGACTAAAACCGGACGGGTCTGGTAGCGGCGGACGAACACCGCGAGCTCATCCAAATAAGCCTCGAAGAGGGCCAGACTTATGTTGGGCGAGACATAGCAGCCAATGACGGCCAAAGGCCCCCATTGAACCGCTACGACGCCCTGTCCTTTCTCCAAAAGAGAGCACGGTGGAGTTGCCGCTCCCCCTCCCCAAAAGACTGCCACAGAGCCCCCGTCGTCACCAAACCATCGAGGATGGTTTGGAACGCTATAGGGCTCTGCGACTACTGCCAGAGCAATCTGCCACTCCGCAAGGGTCTGCAGTAGCAGGTCCTGCGCCCCGCGGCAGTGATTCAGATTGCCCTGAAGTATCTTTAGGGGCTTAAAGGCAAGGCCTCCATGGCCTCCGGCGGGCTATTGCCCGGTTGGCTCAGCACGGCCGGCCCTGTCTCTTTGGGTCCTAGCGGGAGAGGATCCTGCATTCCTCTCTTCCTACCTTTGCCCTTCTTGGGGGGAACGCACTGTTTGCCGCCCAGCCTGTGGTCCGAGGGGCGGCCAAGGTCAGCACACAGCGGGCACTTAAGGACCCCGGCGGTGCAGGCGCTGGCTCTGTGTCCTGGCTCACCACATGCGTAGCATCGAGTGCTGCGATCTTCAGCGTTTGGGCACTGGCCTCGAACATGTCCAGTTTCCAGGCAACGGAAACATTGCAAAGGCCTAGGTGCCAAGGCTTCCACACGTGCCGAGATCCAGTCCCCAATCCGTATCCGGTGTGAGGTCGTCACCTTGCGGACAGCGGCCAGCGGGCACCGAACCCAGGCTGTTCCCAGCCGGCGGGTAGAATACCGGATTGCGCCAACCTTTACCTGGTCGACGCTACATTCACCCGCTACGGCCACCGCAGCTGCGACCTCCCCCGGGGTAACCGACTCGTCCAACCCCATCACTCTCAGCTCGCCAGTCTTAATGGGGCGCACGACCCTCACTCCAAGCTCGGAGAGAGCTGCTGTCAGGCGCCCAGCCAGCTGATCGGCCTTCGCAGCGCACTCTTCACCTCCCACCTCGAGTATAAGTCCCCCGCCAATAGCTCTCTTTTGCCGGACCTCCGTAAGACCGCAGTCTACCAGCCTCACTCGAGCCTTGGCGGTGGCCATTACCTGTGCGTAGGTGACCTCTGACCCCTCTGGCACTGTCAGAGTGATGGCTGCCGATGTGGGCAGACGCGCTGGTTTAACCCTTTTGGGTCCCCTCTCCGGTGGCGGTTTACCTGGCCTGCCTGGTTTGGCCTTCTTCCTAACTACGGTGGCCCAAGTTTGGGACACCAGGGCCGAGCTTTCGGGTGGGAGCGCTGAGTCCGATCGCACCTCTGCCAGCGGCGCTGGAAGAGATACCACCTGGGTCTTTTTCTTCTGGCGCCCTTTCTTCGGTTTACCCGGTGCCACCGCCGCGGTTGGGTTCATCCCAGCAGATGATGTAGCTGCCACGGGTGCAGCCCTCTGGGTCGGCGTCGCGGCTTTCCCGCCCAGCGGAGGGCGGATCGCTCTGTCGGGAAAGAGTTCAGCCGTGAACTTCGCGAACTTCTCGTCCATCAGTCTTGCCACCTGGGCTAAGGAGATGGGCTCCTGCCTGCTAAGTGGTTCTTGCGACCGACTCGGCACGGATCTGCCACTGTCTCTGCGACGAAGGGCCTGCAGCTCCGCCGCCAAGGAAGACATTTGCGCTTCAAGTGCGGACACTTTTGAGCGCAGGTCAGCATTTTCACGCTCGAGTATCTCCGTCGTGGCAGACAATGCTGTACGCTGCGTAAGCTCCTCCGCAGCCGCTTTAACAGTGCGAGCCGCCAAGCGCAGCTCCCGCACGAAGTTACCCTTCAGGTTGCGCGATTTGCTCGCAACTGCCTCCACGACCATGAGCTTCTCCACGATCCGGGCACCCAGGTCCGCCGTAGGCTGGCCTCGCATTTCGTCCGCCAGCTCGTCGACAGACGGCATGTTTCTGCCGGCGTTCGCGTCCGTGTCCGTAAGGTCGAGGACATCCCCCTCGGCCCCGTCTCCTTCGCCCGGTCTTTTCGCCTTCCTCGCTTTCGGCCTCTTGGTAGAGGGCGCAGTTGCGGACGGAGGAAGGGGTCGCTTCCGACGTTGTGACCCCACTGAAGTCCCTGACGCAAAAGACATCAGTGAGGCATCCGACTCGTAGTCGCTCTCTTGCACAGCGCTACTTCTGGTGACGGGCCGAGCAAAGTCGGCACTCTGTCGCCGCGCGTCACTCGCAGAGGGTCCCACAGGACACCTCCTGCCATCATCCCGTGCTACGGCCTCACCATTCCCAACACCGCTGGCGGTGTTGGAAATAGCAAAACTACCCGTAGCATCTCTTGAAGACTCACTTGAGGCGCACCTCAAGGAGGAAAAGCCGTAGTTGCCCCCCCCAGAATACGAGGGGCAGCCCGGCGCCGGACTGGCACCGGGGAGGGATTCTCCTGGCAAGCAGGTACCCTCCTGGGGTAGTATTTCTTTACTAACGGACTCCATGGTTTTTTTAGTAGTTTTATAGCATTTCGGCTACGTCTGAACGGGGGGTGGGAAGTTACACACGCCGCTTTCCCAACACGGCGCGGGTGCTATTTTAGGGGCTAGAACCCAGGGCCAGCACTCAACCAGCGGGTTTGGCCGTTAGTGACTGATGAACTCCCCAGCCGCTCTCACGAGCACCCCGACGCCACGTGCCTCAACGCCGGGGATTGAGGATTTTTTATAGAGGTTGTCTCCTCGCGGTCCGAAAGACCCTCGGTCCCGGTACGTCGGGATTACGATCTGCTCACGCACACCAAAGCACCACTCTAAAAGTAGAGTGGGTGGTGTGCCTCATCTGGGGCCTGACAAGTCAGGGCCCAGACGACCCTCCCCACCAGATTATTCGCCGTTGGCCAGCAAGATCTCATAAAGAGAAGTTACTGACCAACGCCCAGGGTGCACCGGCCCTTGCCACTGCCTTTCTACCGGATTCAAAGAATCAAGTAGAACGGCAGCAGCGTGGGCAAACGAGGAGGTTATCTGGCATCGCACCCCAACCTAACCTAACCTAACCTTTTTTTTTTTTTTTTTTTTGTTGTCGAGGGGGAGATCTTCAAAAGATACCCGACTTTCTGGGGGGAAAGCCGGGTTATGTGGGATTTTTACCCACTAAAACCCCCCCGGTGGCCCTCTCCGTGCGTTTAGAGGGGGGGCTCCGGGATCTCAATGAACACTCCGGAACCCCCGCGCACTGTGCATTTCGGCACCCGTCTAGTTTCCGGCTTACGCCTGAAAGCCCTCATCTGCGGCAGTGTGCGGCCACCACACACCGCCGCCGCCGCGGAGTCGCTTGTAACGGTGGTTCGAGCCCCCACTCTTACCACCCGCGACTCCGATGCCCCCTTTTAGTCGCCTCTTACGACAGGCAGGAGATACCGTAGCCCTATTCTAAGCCCGGGACTACAGGGCTTGGCCCCCCTTTTAGTCGGCTCCTACGACAGGCAGGGGATACCGTAGTCTTATTCTTTGCCCATGACTACAGGGCGTTGGGGCTAGGGCGGGGCTGGTCAGCGCCGCCTCTGCGCCTCCGCCTCCTAGCGGGGTCAGCCCTCTCCCTCTCTCTTTCGGCCTCCTCCTTCTTGGACATTACTATCTCACAGAAGGAGGAGACTGCGTCCCACTCGGCTTTGCTCTGCACCATTTTTGCTACCACGGAGGGCAGCCGGAGGTCTCCCCCGATCACAGCGACGAGATCTCGTCGCGGCGATTGCCACGCGGGGCAGACCTCCAACGTGTGCTGGGCATCATCAATTGGAGAGCTGCAGTGGTGGCATGATGCCGAAGCTTCCCTGCTGATCCTGTGCAGGTACTCACCGAAACACCCGTGTCCGGTGAGCACCTGGGTCATCCGGTAGCTTATTTGGCCACCCGCTCGGCTCATCCAGTCTTGGAAGACGGGCATGATTGCTCCCACCACCCTCTGGCGTTCACTAGCCGGCTCTTGTAGGCGCGTCTGCCACTCCTCAAGAGCATCTTCGTGCGCCTGTTGCCGCATCACGGTAACAGCCCTGGGGGGCAAGTCCTGACCCTCCTCGCGCATGCGGCGCATCTCCGTATACACCTTTGCGTCCATTTTCGCCAAAATGTCCAGGGGGGGAAGTCTCGCCAGAAGACCTGCCGCTTCGTGGGAGATCGTGCGGTATCCGCGTGCTACCCTTATGGCCAGCCGGCGTTGCACGCTTAGCAGCTTTGCTTTACATGCACGATTGCCGGCCAGTTCATCCGCCCATATTGGTGCACCGTATAGGGCCATGGACCGCACGACCCCCGAGTAGAGCCGCCGAACACTCTCCCGCGGTCCCCCCAGATTAGGCAGGATTCGATGCAGGGCACCCGCTACCTTCTCGATCCGGGGGACTAGGCGGTCGAAGTGCTCGACAAACTCCCAGCGACCGTCTAAGATGATGCCAAGGTACTTCATGCACCTCCCCACCTGGACAACGGCGTCGCCCACGCGGACCGCAGAGCTTGGCGGTTCCACGCCCTTGGGGAGGTCGTGAAACCACAGTGCCTCGGTCTTATGTGGCGCGATTTGTAGTCCCAGAGCTTGGATTCTACGGACCACGCAGGCGACACCATACTCGGCGACACAGGTCGTCCGCGCGAAATCCTCTCCCTCCGCGAGTATCAGTGTATCGTCCGCGTAGCACACGACTTGAACCCCGACGGGCAGAGTGATTCGCAGCACCACGTCGTACGCGAGGTTCCACAGGAGTGGCCCCAGGACCGACCCCTGTGGGACCCCGCAGTACATTCTCCTGCTATGCGAAGACCCGTCGCGGCCGACGTACTCAATGCTGCGATCGCGCAGATAGTCGCAGACGACACTCCGCGTACACTCGGGCAGGCCATGGAAGATCAGTGCCTCTCTGATAGCCTTCCAGGGCAAGGAGTTAAAGGCGTTTACAATGTCCAGACTAATTGCAAGTACCACCTTGCCCTGCGAGACCGCCTCTTGTGCAATGGATCGAACGCGGAGAATAGCGTCCACGGTGGAGCGTCCGTGCCGGAAGCCAAATTGGCAGTCCGACAGGTCTGGACCGACGCTCCACAGATGGAGGTTTATGCGTTCCGCCACTACACGCTCAAGAAGCTTTCCCGCTTCGTCCAGCAGACAGATGGGCCGGTATGCCGATGGCGAGTTCGCGGGTCTGCCCTCTTTCTTGAGGAGCACCAGTCGCGCCCGCTTCCATTCCGCGGGGAAGCGCCCAGACTTCAAGCAGCCGCTAAGGTGGACCTGGAAACGTTCACCAAGAACGCCGAGAGCAAGCACCCAGGCGCGACCTGGGATACCGTCGGGGCCTGGGGCAGTATTACGTACTGCCAGGCGCTTTACAGCTCGCTCCAGTTCCTCCTTCCCAACATCCACATTCTCGTCCGGGAGAGGTGGCATTGTCACCGTGTTCGGTGCACTCAGCGGGCTGTCTGCAGCTCGTGGGAATAGAGTGTCCACCACATTCACCACGAGGCTAGGCTCAAGGGTCTCTGTCAACGGAGGAACCCACGGTCTGAGTTTGTCCAGTACCATTTTGTACGGACGCCCCCATGGGTCCTCGTTGAGGCTGTCTACGAGCTCGTAGTACGCCTTTTCCTTCGCATTTGCGACAGCCGCTTGGAACGTTGTTGTGGTCTCCCGATACACGGTGTACGCCGCCAGCCTCTCCTCGGAGGAAGCCTGGCGTCGCCTGCGGGTCCGGAGATAGGCCCTTCTGGCCGCCAAGCACGTCGACCGCAATTCAGCGAGGTCTTCGGACCACCAATAAGTAGCCCTACGCTCGATCGGTCTTGCTCGAGGCATCGCAACGTCGCACACCTGGGTCATCCGCTCCCGGAACCATGCTGTCTCCGCGTCCGGGTCAGCAGTGATAGGCGGCTCCACCCATGCTGCAGTGTTGGCAGCGGCCATGAGCAGGTCCCGGTCGAGCTTCTTTAACGCCCAGCGCTTTGGGTGTTTCACCTCTCGGTTCTGCGGGCCTTGGCTGAGGCGCACCGCTACATCCATCAGAATGTAGTAGTGGTCCGACAAGGTCAGCAACTCCTCTGCAACTCGCCAGCCCGATATCATATTGTTTGCCGAGGGAGACGCCCAGGACAAGTCCACAATGGATTCCCCCTGCCAACGCACGCATGTGCTGACCGAGCCCCGATTTAAAAGGCCAAGGTTTAGGCACGCCGCCCAATCCAGGACGGCCTCCCCCTTGGGCTCATCCCGGGGCCCACCCCATGCGCATGCGTGTGCATTAAAGTCCCCGAGCACAAGAACTGGGCGAGGCTGACAACGGCGGACACACGCTGCGAGCTGGTCCATGTACCCTTCGAACACCGCCAGACTGACGCTGGGAGAGATGTAGCAGCCGACGACAGCCACTGGGCCCCACTGCACAGCCACAAAGCCCGGCCCTTTCTCGAGCAGGGAGCATGGCGGAGCTTCCAGTCCTCCTCCCCAGTATACAGCTACAGAGTTGTTGTCATCGCCGAACCAGCGGGGATGGGCAGCCACCCTGTAGGGCTCCGCAACAATAGCCAGGGCAATC
Source organism: Yponomeuta cagnagella (assembly GCA_947310995.1). NCBI lineage: Eukaryota > Metazoa > Arthropoda > Insecta > Lepidoptera > Yponomeutidae > Yponomeuta > Yponomeuta cagnagella. The sequence goes on along the minus strand of OX371287.1, from coordinate 17,830,078 downwards.
TTATGCTCCGCGAGGGTCTGCAGTAGCAGGTCCTGCGCCCTGCGGCAGTGATTAAGATTGCCCTGGAGGATCTTTAGTGGTGGCTGGAATGTAAGGCCTCCGTTTCCTCCGGCTGCGAGCTAGAGCCCGGCTGACTCGACGAAGACGAGTCTCCCACTGTAGTTTTGGAGATGAGAGGGGCCTGCTTCCCTCTCTTCTTATTTCCTTTTTTGGTGGCGGCACAGTTCTGCCCCAGCTTATGATCACTGGGCAGTCCGCGATCCGCGCAGATTGGGCACTTGGGTGTAGAAGAGCACGTTGTGGCTTTGTGGCCAGATTCTCCGCAGTTGAAGCAACTGTTGCTCCGGTCGAACGTGTTCTTGCATTCGTGCCTTACGTGCCCGGTCTCCAGACACCGATAGCACCTTACGGGCTTCTCGGGCAAGTACTTTACGCGGGCAGCCGCCCAGTCGCCAATGCGCAGTCGGGGTTCCGCCATTATCTTTCTCACGGCTGTAAGTGGACACCGAACCCACGCCGTGCCCATCCGGCGTCCGCTTGCTCGTATAGTGCCGACTTTAACATCATCGGCACTACAGCCAGCTGTGGCAGCAACTGCAGTGGCCACTTCCTCTGGGGTCACTGACTCATCAAGGTCACTGACCCTGATTTCACCGGTCTTTACAGGGCGTGCCACCTTGACGGGCAGGTCTGAGAGGGCCTCTTTGAGGCGACCTGCTAGCTTATCAGCATTGCCAGAGCTTTCAGAACCAACGACCTCCAACAGGATGCCCCCATTCCTTCCCTTCCTCTGACGTACATCGGCTATGCCACATTCCGTCAGTTTTATCTTCGCCTTGGCAGTGGCCATCACCTGCGCGTATGACGTTTCTGAGCCTTGTGCAAGGGTCAGCATGACTGCCGCAGATTTCGGTGGCCGTGGAAGCTTCGGCTTCGGCTTTGCCTTTTGAATGGCAGGCTTTGGTGTCGCCTTCATCGTCGCCACTTTGTCAGCCTTGGCCTTTTTGCCTACAACTTTAGCCCAGGACGTAGGGTGTGATCTTTCCGTTTGTGCAACGGGGACCGCAGGCACCGGGGGCAAAGGCTCCACAGGAGGCGGTGCCTTTCCACCCTTTCCTTTCCTCTGTTTTTTCGCTTTCCCCTTTGTAGCCGATAAGGGGGCAGCTGTTTTTGACGTCGGTGGGCAGTCGGCGGCCACTTTGGCTGCTACTTTTGTGGCCTGCTTTTCGCCCAGCTCAGGGCGCGCAACCCGGTCCGGAAAGAGCTCTGCTTTAAAAGACGCGAGTTTCGACTCAATCAGTGCCCCGACCTGCTCCAAGAAAGAGCCCTGGGGCTGATGGGTCTGGGCGACCTGAGGTGGGACAGCAGGTGCTTGAGTTATACCGCCCTTTTGTCGCCGGATACTTTGCATCTCAGCCGCCAGGGCGGACACTTGCTCCTGAAGGGCAGCCAGTTGAGAACGCAAGGAAGCATTCTCACTCTCGAGCTGCTGCACTCTCTCTGAGCCCGTTGTCCGCAGCGTCAGCTCCTCCATGGCAGCCCTAGCGGTTCTCGCTGCGACACGCAGCTCCCGCACAAAGAAACCTTTGAGGTTCGTGGATTTGGCGGCTATTGACTCCACCACCGTCATTTTTTCGCTGACCTGGGCACCTAAGTCAGCTGTAGGCTGCTGCCTCATATGTTCAGCCAGTTCTTCCGGCGCGGGAAGGCTTAGGGACGTGCGTGTGACTGGAGGAGGCTGCGTCAGGTCAACGTGCTCATCCAGCGGGGGCCGCTTGCCCCTTGCCCTTTTCACACCACCGCTGGGCGTGGCAGCCACAGCGTACTCCCGTTTCCTCTTCCTCGCCGAGCTGTTAGACCACTGTGATGCTACCGAGCAGTCGGACTCGTAGTCGGCCTCGGACATTCTCTCCAGCTCCACAACAGCGGGAATGGCAAAACAGCTGGCGATGAGGCGCTGCTTCTCCTTGTCTGCCTCGTCTACCTCCTTCTCCTTCTCTTCTTCCTTCTTCTCCTTCTCCTCTTCGATCTTACTCTCTCCCCCTTCCTTTTCCTTCGTCTTCTTCTCTAACTCCTCACTAACAACTTCCAGCAAAATTTTGTCCCCCCCAGAATACGCGGGACAGCCCGAGCTGAGCTCGGAGAGGGATTCTCCGGCATCGGAGATGCCGGTACCCTCCTGGGGTAGTTTCTGTTGAAATTGTGCTGCCATTGTAGATTAATCTCTCGAAAATATTATCAAAAATATTAGTTTGCGGAGCGCCTGCCTGGATGGACCAGCCAGCCGCTGCCCAAGCTTAACCCTTTCGGCTCCACGTCGGCCTCATCGGCTTAAGCTCAGTACTGGAAGCGCCGCGCACATACCACTCCCAGGAGTGTTTATGGACTCTCCAGTCCGTACAGATTTTTTATAGAGGTTAACTCCTCGCGGCCCGACCGCTAACGGCAAGGCCCTCGGTCCCAGTGCGTTGGGATTCCGATCTGCTCACGCATGCACAGAAGGCATGCCCCACCCGGGCCCAGTGTGAAACAGGACCCAGGCGACCTCTACTGCCAGATTATTCGCCGCTAGCCAGCAAGATCCCATAAAGAGAAGTTGCTGACTAACGCCCAGGGTGCACCGACCCTTGCCACTTGCCCTTCCATCTGGTTCAGATTGAATCAGAGGGAACGGAAGCGGAAGGGTACACGTGGAGGTTATCTGGCCTAGCACCCCAACCTAACCTAACCTAACCTAACCTAACCTAACCTAACCTAACCTAACCTAAC